>JANHGN010021658.1:0-72894 GCA_024605025.1 Megaceryle maxima | reverse complement strand
GAGAGAAGAGTCAAAATTTTCCAAAATAGGGTTTTGCCTTAAGATAGGTACCCTCACACTTAGCTTTCCACCTATTTGAGCTTTGCAATATGGATGTGGTTTTCTTTTATTTAGGAGATAAATTTATCTAGAATTTAAAAATTCAGTAGAAATTTACAAAACAGCTTTTTTTTGCTCTAAACATGTTCAGCTGTTCTACTTCTATAAAATATCCAGGGGAAAAAACAAATGCACTGAGAATAAAGACATGTTTATTTTCATTGAAGAAGCAGTCCAGAGTTTCCTCTACACAGATATCTTGTACCAAACATTGATTTCACCTGGTACTTGAGCACTTCTTAAAAAATGCTTTTTTACTTCCATTACATTTCAAGAAAATATACATTTTAATATTGTCTACTTTTTTTTTCCCTAATTTGTATTTCAGTTTTCATTTGTACGGAAATTAACATGCAAACTATAACTTAAAATATCACAGAATTTGCTTTAAATGTCTGTCTGTGTAACTCCAAGGAATAAGAAGTTCATTTTTTTAATGGCTTCCTACAGCCTGAGGTGCATAGTTGTGGGGGTTTGGTTTTTTTTGGTTTTATTTCAAAATTTCAGAATGCCTTCAGTATTTTTCCATTTCTTTACAAAACCATGTTCCCTGCTACTAACAGATTGCACGAGTTTTCCACTGATATAAATGGAGAACTCCACTTAAATTAGCAGCACATACAGCACAAGATTTCTTTGTATTATGCAATAAATGGTTCTTTATATCTAGAGTGGATGTGAAGTATAAAAGCATTAATAAAAGCAGCTTGTGTTGCTCAGAAATCATAGAATGTATAGGAGCTGCTTTAGCTTATGGAGCTGTAGCTGGGTTAAAATGGTCTTGAGAACATAGTCTCTGACCTAGCAAGAACAAAAGTACATAGAAATCAAGACAGGCAGGAATGGAGAAACGTGGAAAGCAAAATCAATACCATCAAATGTAATGTATGGGGCACACCTTTTTTTTTAGTCCTGTTCTTTTCTGTATCTGAACTATAAGATCCAGCTTCCTTCAGGTGTTGGATTTGCCTCTGCTGCTCATTTCAAATTCATTCTAAAGTCTGCTAATAAGCCCTTATACAAGGAATATGCTAAATCATTCAAGTTGAAGACTTATATAGGGAAGAGTGAAAACCAGGGTGGTTTTCCAATTTTCCCTTGTTCAAGCACTGGATACACGGCTAAAGGTTGAAAAAGTTAAGTCCTCTGTAACAGGTCTCCAGTGCTCTACTGCACAGAGAAACTGCCAGGAGTGTTGGTCTAGACCCAGTAAACAAGTATTTCAGCGTGTGGGCCGGGCAAACTGTGTAGCAGACAGATTCTACATGAATTTTTGAAAGATGATGGAGTTCAGCTATTACAGTCCATAGGTAGAAGTATATGCTCAAGCACAGGCTTTGGAGACTGATTCTCCAAGATACTGAGGATTCAGCAGATCTACTGACCTCTAAAACATGCAAATTGCACTAAAGACTCCTTGGCTTCTGCACTAGTACCCCTGAGAAAACTTTCTTTCAGACTTTGATGAAGGGGCTGATGTTATCAGAAAATTAAAGCCTAATTTAAAACCAAATCCAATTGATATTAACAACTGTTTAAAAAAATCAACAGCTGCAATTCACTGCTAGAAGCATGACTAGTATATAACTTGATGTTATTTTATGGGCTTTTTTTTTTTTTTTTTTTTTTTTTTTTTTTTAAGTAATGTAGGGTCTGATTCCATTCTGGAACAGCAAAGTTCTGAGGAAGCATCTGTCTTGTTGCATGCTTTCACAGTTATCTGAACACGTGAACAACACAGTCTTGTATGCAACTCTGAGGCTTTTATTTAAGTTCAGGTGAGCTGAAGGGAAATACAGTATTGAACAGGCAGGTGTTGGCTTTTTCCTCTCATAGACACTTAAAATGTACTTAAAAATTGACATGGACATTTTTCTTCCCAGTGAGAATGACTTTGGATCCAAAGAAAAAAAAAATCAACTATAATCAAGAAAAAAAAAATAGACTTTTAAGGCTCAGACTGAACATCTTTGTATTGAAAACAGTAATTCCAGATTTGTTGCTCTGAAGTGCCTATGATTACTGTAAGCAGTTGAGATTGGCAGTTGTTTGCATACTAAGATGAAGACTCCAGACTTGGCTTTTTTTGCTTGTAATCTTCTCACATTAGCAGATGTGAGGCGTTCAGGTGAGGCTCCACCTTCCTTATGGAAGAAAAGGAACTCAGTCCACCTGTTTTAAGGCACGAAGTCCAGAAATATCAGTGCAAGCTGCTATGGGATGCTGCTGAGGACTGGATTTGCACCAAGCTGGGTCAAAATTTGAAAGCAAAGATAATATATTTGCTCTCTAGAATTGTCATTTCTGCTCTTCTTTGAAACGTACTGTGCCTCTGTTTGATTAGATACAAAACCAGGACTGGAAGGAAAGAGGAAACTTAACTAAACCTGCGGGATTCTGAATCAGGAAACAGACAGGTTACAAACCTGAGCATTTCTGTATCTCACTGATACAATGTTATACTCCACATTGTGGTGATTTAGTGGTTGTTTGAAGAAAATAGCTAACAGTGACTTCACTGGAAATTCTAACACTGATTTTTGATGGTGCAGTAGCCTGTCCTGCATAAGAGAATGAAATAACCCTGTTAGTGGCAAGTCATATTGGTTATTCAGTTAAACAAAACCAATGCACAGCCAAGCTGTTCAGGAAGGGAGCATTGTCTCTAGTGCATCGTGACACAGGGTGATTAGATAGTGCCAGCCTTCACAGGACGTGAACTCAAACAGCGTCACATGTTATGTGACAACTCAGCGTTGTCTCTGCTGCATACACAAGCCTTTTTCTCTTGGCTTTTCCATCAGCAACACAAACATAATTTTTGTGTCTTTTTCTAGCGAGTCTTCTTTGTGACGAGCATATCAATACTACTAATGAACAGCATTTACATTCATTTGCTAAGCTTCCTTTACATACTCATTTTAACTGCTCAGTATATGCAGAGGAGAAATGTCCTGTGGCAGTTAACAAACAAAATGTAATGACTACTAACCATTTGGGAACACATCCTGATTTTGTTTGGGTCAGATGCACTGAAAGTAACTGAAATACTAACTTCTGCATTATGTAGGCAGATATGATGGGTAAAGTTTTTGATCCTTCTGCTCGTAAATGCTGTCTAGGAGAGAATGTTCAGTTGGAAGATTTTGGTGATCCACTCTCCGCAGCCTACCTCTCAGTGAGACTTCTGGGGCCCTTTCTTGAATGACTAAGGATTAATCCTTTTCACACAGGTTTTTTGGGGGGGGAAAGTCTTTTAATGGTAGCTTGTTGTCCTCCCACTTCCAAAGAACTGAATGTGCATTTTAAAAAACATCGTACCACTTAATCCTCAGCTTGTCAGTTCAGGTGATGATCTAAGTTTGGAAACATTCCACTGAAACCATAAAGAACAGGTTGAGGAGATATGGTTTACATATTGTCTCTGTGCACTTTCAACTTGTACTGAGTTTTTGGGTGTGTTGTCTAACATTGTAAAATGTGAGAACCACCACTGCTGTCAGTAATACTAACAAGGATGATTCCAGCACTGGTAACTAGTATGTACTAGTGTTCCTTTCTTCTAAGCTACGTAAAGAACTGTGATTAAAGTGATCACACTTGTAGCTAGGATTGCCTACTAGGTTAAATCCCAGACAAAAAGGAGAACTTTGTGCTTGTTTCAGTTCTTAGTTTTCACTCAGTCAATAGGTAACTTAGTCCACAAAGGATATTCAGACAGACAGTGGAAAGTAAAATAATTTAGGAAGTATAGAATGACTTAGGTCTGAAGGAACATCAGGAGGTTATCTGGTCTAACCCCTCACTCAGAGCCAGACAAGGGGGCTCGCTTCATCAGTCCTAAGCAGACAATGGCTTAACTAAGCTTGTGTTAGGTAGAAAGCCTGATTGCCAATATAAAACGCGTAATACTTTGGATCAAAATCTACTCTTCAGTTCTGGCATGAAATAATGGGAAGACCAGGGCTGTAGATGGGCATAGCATTTGATTTTTTGCATCTCAACTTCCTCTCTTTCCACTTCCCTGAATTGCAAAATCCAATTACTTGCTTTGGATTATTTTCCCAAGAGTAGTTACTAATATGGGAAACTTTGAATTTTGGGTTGCCCAACTCTGACTCAGTCTAGGTTTAGTTTTGGAATCCCTGAGCCATCCTTAAAAAAAGTGAAGATACAAGGAGAAGTAGGTTCTCTATCCTGGAAAATCAGACCCACAATGTGTCTGAAGTTGGCCACCCCATAACTGAAACCTCTTTAATCAGTGCATCACTTTTAATTGCTGTTAGTTTTGTTTGTCGTGGAAGAAGTTTGACGTGGGCAACAACCGGTATTTCTGCTTTCCCACTGAAATACCTGCCCCTTGTTTTGTGTTCTGTGACAAGAATGTATTTTAGCTTCCTCCTCTGTTCAGTATGGGGTGAATTGCCTGAGATGTCTAAAAAAAGCATGAAAATTACAGTGATGGTTTTGTTTTATGGTCTTCACTCAGGTAGGAAGTGGAACAATACAAGACATTTACTTCCTCTAAACCTTGAGGGAACCAACAGTTAGAGACAACAGAAGCTACATGTGTAGGTAACGCGATGAAACCCGGTCTCAGTCTCTGGCTATATCCAGTATGCTTTTGCTCTTAGGATAACTCCTTGTTATTTCCTTCGCATATGGAATTCTGTTAAGTTACATTTTTAAATTTGAAAAAATCCAAATAGAGTCTAAACTGAAAGTATCTGTTAATTTTTCTTTTCATGTCTGTGACTTGGATCAGGAGTTTTTTTGCATTCTCCAGACGTGTTGAAGGCAGTTAAGAACTGCTTGAAAACAATGTCTAAAGAAGAGGGATAGCAGTAATTTAAAGGTGCAGCAAATCATCTTAGATGTTCCCAGATTCTAAGTGTTGGGAGGTATTAATACAACTGTACAGATGCTAAATATATTTAAATCTGTCATTCAGTATTGTCACTGAACACCTTCTGTGGCACTTTCATGAAATTGCCTTATTTATTACTACTACTAATTAGTAATTTTTTAGCTCTTTGCACATAACCATTGCTTAACTTCATAAGTTTTGTATATTAACAGAATTTTCTTTGTCTTTATAGTAGTCACCACACCTGTGATTATTTCCTAAATGATGGTGAAAATTTAAATTCCACTAGATCATAATTCCTTTTTTAGTTAGTTAAAAAATAAGCTAGATGCACTTTTCTTTTAGTCTTATTAAAAATTAGGAAAAAAAAAAAGTATTTAAAAATCATGAAGTTACAAGCTTGATATCACCTGTGTTTAATGGCAGAGGGTCACTAACATTGTAAAGAAAAATTATGAAGCACATCTGGAAAATAGTTTCAGCAGGGGGTGATACAGAGCATGCTTTAGACAACGGGAATTTTGGTTTCAATTTGTTTTCAATCAAATTGGCATCCTAGGCACACGCCCTGTACTTTATGAATCCTTACACCATGAGTACACACACACACAAATACAAATATATAGGTTATACAGCTGTACCTACACGAAATGCTATATTTATCTAGTGTTGAGTTCAAAAATTCTAAGATTATCTGGCATAATAATATACAAAAATGAGCTACATCTTTTCCCTTGTGCTTTGTGATTATCTGGCATATTTTTTAGAATTACATTCAAAGTCTTGTTGTTTACCCTCATTCAGGATTGTTGTTGTAATATTATTGTTTTCACTGGCAGTATTTCAGCTAAACATCATCAATCCTTCACATGGCTTGCTACAGTTCAGTAGCTTTAATTCAAACAGTAGAAGTGGTATTGGCTTTTAGGTGCTGAAAACTATGTTTACTATGTAATTCTTAGCAAACTACACAGTACTGTGTTTATTGCACAACACTCCATACCACAATTATCCTGCATTAAAATAACATATTATACAAGACTGTTGCGTATTAACTTGCACCATTTGTAGCAGCAGTGCACTTAATTACAAACAAGTTGCTTGTAAACCTTGAGCATCTTGGCTTGTACCTCTTTTTTTTTCTTACCCCCCTGTCACAACCCCCACACCCTCCCCCCCCATATTTCTGATATCTCTGCGGGTATAACTGGAACAGTTGTTTGTTTTTCAAAGTTCTTCACTCTCTACCACCTTTTGGGTTGGGGATGAAAATAGCATAGGGATTTCAGGAGTTGGGAAGGGAGAAAAAATGTCGAGTCCTTGATTGGTAAGGTTTGCATACCAGGTGCCACCAGGTCGAAGTTTTATTGGTTGTGGAACTTGACGGTGCCACTGAGCTGAAGCAACAGAAACAGAATAAGCTGCATGAATCTCTAGTTAGCAATGAAATGACAAAAGTCAATGCACACAACTGAAGAGGTGCTTCCAAGATCCTTGAAGAGAGCACGGCATTGTTGTTGCCCCTTTTACTCTCTGTTCCTTCAAATATTATCATTTACATAGGTTATATATTGAGTATTTTTCTTGAAGTCTAGGGATGGATTTCCATCCCTATTCAGTTCAATGGCAACATTTACATGGATTTCACTACGCCCAAAAGTTAATCATTTAATCTTTGGAGCCTTCTCCAAAGCTCTTACAACTCAAAACTAAAAATGTACCATAGCACGAACAGAAATGGACAAACTAGACAGGAATCTGCTTGTGCACTGCTCCATCATCTGAGGAACTTTCCTTCCTGAATTTGTGTGTGTGTGTGTGGTATTTCATTTCAAAGTAATAATATAGGGAATTTTTTTAAAGAAGTGATTACAATTTTTATTTCCCTCTACTATTTGCAACTAGTAACACATTGACTATGGTTGTTTTTTTAAAAAGAAACTGAAAGAAATGTAATCCAAAACCACAAGTAATTTAAAAGTAACATTCAACATGTCCTTATATGAAAAAATACCATTAGTTTTGTAAGAATATTTAGCTGTTGTATAATCCTTAAAAGTTATCATTCTTAAAACACTTCAGAAAGGGGAAATTGATATTATCCTTGCCACTATTTACTCATACAAAACTTCCAGGTCTGCACCCAAACTGGACAAATATATCTCTGGGAATAGCTTAGTTTGGGAGACCTATAGTTTACATGGTAACCATTGATAGTAACTGTCTTTCCATGCTGAATTTTGACCCCATGTATCTGGAAATACTTGAAAAAACAACTTCCTTTATTCTTGCATCCCCCAATTTGTTTCTGTTTAAAGAATACAATCATTATTTACTGTACTTTTTTTCCTTTTGCACGTGGAATTGCAAATATCAGACCACACTTTCAATTCCCCAGCCCCATTCGAAATAGCACAAAGAAAAATTATTTCTGTCAGTTTCTTTGGTCTCTAAGACTTTCAGTCGCTAGAAAATGTGGTTGGAATCCTGTTTGTACCTCGAATATGAAAATTTATCTCTTGCAACATTTAGATACCTAGAGAATTATTTTTAATTTTGTCTGACCATTTTTGAATCAGACTCTCAACAGCTGTCTTGAGCATTACATTACTACGGTTTGTATCACCACAAGGTGGCAAAAAACTAACAGAGATACACTAGAGACTTGTCCCTGCTGAGTGTGGGGCTTTTCAAAAATAAGAAATAAGAGTTGGAACTGATTTGTTGGTAGTTTGCTTTTTTTTTTTTCCTTTGATTTTATGGCTATAATCCAACAGTTTGTGGAATATGTTTTCTGTTTTATCATGCTGTTTAAGTGGTCTCTTGGTCTAGATAAATTGACTTAACTATTTCATCTTGCATAGATACCCAGTAATTAAATATGTTGTAGTTCTTTGAGCTGGGGCCTTCTGAGTCCTAGATAAACATTAGATGCAAACTTAGCTCCATTAATGACACATAGTTTCTGTCATACATGCTCCATAGAAGAGCTTTCTTGTATGCAATTTATTGTTCCATTGCAGGCCAGGGTTGCAGCACAGGCAGAGAGAACAGAGGGAACAGAGTTAAGGCTTACCTGGAATACATGTTTATTATATGCTTATGTGTCTCGGGCATTTGGAAGGTGAAAAATGGGAGTAGAGAATATTGTTCAAGACTCCTCCTCTTTTTTCTCTTTACTGCCCATTAACTGAGCCAGGAGAGCTAATTTGGCCACTTAGCTGTATCACCAATATGGCCATCACCTCTTTTTGGTGGCCATATTGGCCATGCTGTGGCACTAATTTCTAATCCACAACAAACCCAGCAATTTACAGATTTAAGAACCAGGTGAGGGCTGGGATCTGTCAAAAGAAAATAACTTTTGATTTGTTTTACTTGTTTGCCAACACCTACCATATATGTCCAGTCGAGCAGTACAGGAGACAATACCAGCTTCGTTCTTTGCAGACAAGGTATACCAGCCAGCGTCTGCCTTCTTGGCAGGTTGAATGAGGAGACAGACATACCCTGTGGTATCTTGATGCATGCTGGCAAAACAAGTGTTTTGGAATTAGTATTTCCCAAGAGCATGTCAACTTTGAGATCTTACAATGTGTACATGAAGTATGAAACAGATGAGTCTTCTGTTCTCAAAGAAGTAGCAGCCCAAGGTGCAGTCAGTAGATTTGCTTTCAGTATGGCCTCAACCAACAATTTGTGTAGCTGAAATCTGTTCTTGCTCCTCCCAGTTGTGCAAAGCCTTGGTGTGATGGTGCTAGCCGAGTTGTTGCTCTCTGTGTGTTAATATTGGAATTGTTTTTTGAATTCCAATGAACTAAACCCATGCAAAGCTGCTGCACAATCATACTGCGTTTTTTCCGAGTTCAGCAGCTGGAAGAGTAATGTAACAAAATACCAAGAACATTTGTCCAAAGTTGTGATATTTTTCACTACAGTAACAAGAGCCAGTCACACATTTTCTTATGGTATCTTTTGCCACAAGAAAATGACTGAGTGGCAGTCTTAAAGATTTGTTTGGCCAACACTCTTAAAGAAACCTGCTTCATTATTCCCTCCTTTTCCTTTGCTCTCCAGTGACCCAAGACTTTCTGGCTGCGATTTCCAGGACAAACTATTCACTAGTATATCAGAGAACTGCAGCTCCTCTGCTCTCTGGGCTGTGATTGGTCCTTTTTATCAACCCAAGTGTTTCCCTCATAAAGGAAGATGTGGAGATGAGCACATCAGAACACTTGAAGATTGAGGAAGTTCTGAAATTTGAGATTTTGTTTTCTTGTGACCTAGAATGAAACATCAGATCTCAGAATTTCAGGTCAAGAGGACATTCTGTGCTTCAGACAGCTCTAATAGAAAAGGGAACATTCACCCTTTGCTCCCTGCACTGCATAATTTACCTTATGCTGGGGGTGCATTAATGTAGGAGCTCATGCATGCCTGTACCATGATACAAAAAAAGGTCTCTTGGCCTCAGGCAGGAATATAATAGTGAGGTGAGACCGGGACAAGCAGGACAATGCTGCCAGTGGATCTGGATCTGTGCAGAACCACTCCAAGCCTTGGGCCTGGCAGGCTGGTCATGACTGGCTGAAATAGCAGAGGTGTTACAAGCCTAAAGTGGGCTCCCGGCTTTTTGAGATGTGGGAGGTTTCCCTTAGTCATTCCTCTGCTGAGCTGAAGCAAAAACTTGTTTTCTAAGCTTTGGTGAAACAACTGGAAATGAGACATTTTAGGAGAGTTTTTCATTTTACATTAACTACAGTGTTCAAGTGTGTGTAGCCATAATTCCTGTGGAAGTACCAGTACATGAAATAAATTCTCGAGTAGTCTGCCTAGAGGCAGAAGAATAAAGAGTACAGGCTATAGAAGATCAGAGTCAGATGGGCTTCTTGGAGAGGGACTGCAGTCACTAAGCAGGCTCAGGGAGACAACTGAAAGAGTTTTTCAAGTGAGCTTTCCCTTGTGCTAGGTGTGCATTCATAACAAATGCTGCTGTGGAGGCAGTTTTCTGTACAGGTAGCCTGCAGAATAGTACTGCTTCAAGTTGATCTGAGATCCAATGACTGCATCATATCCTTAGCTGGAGCCAAGTGAAATAAAATACTAAAAATCAGATTTATGCTGAAGTAGAAATCTTTAAAAAATAAATGAAAGCAAATAATTTCTCTTTAATCACAGACACATTATTGCATCAGCTTTTCTTTTGCAAAAACTAAGAGATAGTGATGCATTTGAATTCAAGAGCTGAACACAAACATGGTTGCATTTTGTAAGCGTGGGATCAAAGTCTTTACCTGTGTTTGTGACCAAAATTTGTTATCAGCCTCTGTATCTGATATGTTAAACTCTCTATTATCCCATTCTGGGGCTTTCAAAACCATGTTCTATGTGTTCTGAGTTTGAATTCACCCAAAGTTAGAATTAAACTGAGGAAAAAAATGGTTTAGAGAGAGAAGAAGGTGTTAAAACATATCAAAATACTGTATAATAGGATCTTTAGTAAGAAGATGCATACATATGCTATATAAGACCTACGGCCTGAAAGGTCTGTCACCACTCTCTGAAGCAGTGGGGTATAATGCTCCATGCCTTTATTCTGAACCAAGGAAATAGCTATTCTTCTCCTCACAGTGAAGCCAGCTTTTAAAATCTTTATGTGGGTCATTGTTTTATGAAGAACACCACCTGCAAGTTTTCATGAAAACAATTGGTCCAGCCACAAGAAAACTGCAGCATGGGTATGATGGGACAGTACCTCATCCTCTCTCTGTTTGATGGGATGGTCTCATTATCCTTCTTCCAGTAAAATATGGGGGGAGGCATTCCTACAACTCTGCACTCTAATCTGACGGGGTACCCTTCAGGAACACCACAGTTCTGGAGCTTCTCCAAAAACATGGGGGCTTTTTTTACTTCCTTTGCTGAAAAAAAAAAAAAAAAAAAAAAAAAATTATTGAACAAGAAATATTTCATTCTTTGTTTCATTTTGAACAGTATGGAAGAAGATGACCAAAAATTATTCCTGTGATATTAAAACAGGCTGTGAATTTTTAATAGGACACTGGAAGAAAAGTGAAATGTGCGTGATACAGCCTCTGTAAGGGAACATAAAGAAAATAATAGGCAGAACTGGTGTGCTGAAAAGAACGTATGCATAGCTAATAGGTCTAAACAGTGCAGGACTTTAACGCCAGATCTATGGTCTTCTTTTACAGATCACCTTGTAAAGCTTTATTACAATATTCAGACATGTATTTTTCTCTTTAAAAACATTTGTATACTAATAAAATTGGGACTGAAACCTAGGAGACCTCAGCATATGTTAGGAATTCAAACCCTAAGCATTTTCTCGGGAGAAAATCAAGACTGTATTTTTGCAAAGACAAGTGAGATAAAGTGATGATGAGACAGAATTCTTACAGGCCTCTGTTCATAATAGGAGTGCACCTGTCAGATGAACACCAGGTCCATTTCCCTTTGTCACATGAGTTTTATAGCTGTCCAGCTCTCCTGCTATCAGTGGTTTAACTATTGGTACTTGTCTGTAGGGAAACTAAGTAAGGTAAGTTTGAAGAAGCATGTACAAATAACTTCATCATTTGGACTAGTTTTTCAGTGATTCTTACCTACAACAGTGAGCTCCAGACTAAATGAATTTTGTCCTGTTTTGTTAGTGGCAAGGCAAGTGTAAGTTCCAGCATCATTTTGTGAGAGAGGATCAATAAGCAGAGAATGAACTCCAGTCTCTCTGACCAGCATCTTGTGGGTGCCATCTGGTAGCACAGGTTTGCCATTCAGAAGCCACGTCAGGTCTGGAGTTGGCAACCCGCTCACCTAACAGAGAGTGAAACAGCTAGAGACACATGTCAAACTGACAAGTAGGTTTTAGTAAATTCATAGGTAAGCCTTGTTTCAGATACTGTCTGAACTATGTCAGAATCTAGAACATAATTTTTTTTTTTTTAATTTATTTCTCAGCTTTTGCTTTTCTGCTTAGTTCCAAAAAGGAGAAAATCAGAAATCAAACAAGCAACAAAATCCCAAGAGAGACAAATACATGAAATACCTGTATTTTTCTTAGTCAGAAAGGAAGAACCTTGTTTATGTATCATATTCACAAAAGACTCCTAGTAATCTGCTAGTATTCTGGTTTTTTTTTCTTTCCTCAGTACTGAGTGTAAATCAAAACCCTGGATCTAAACCACTGAAGACTTTAAGAGCTAGAAGAGTTCTATACAAATGAGTTTGTATTTTGTGAAATTAGATAAAGAATGATACAGTTCCTTGTAGCTGTTCAATTTACATGCTTCAGCACATGATAGATTAAGTATTTTTTAGAAAGATTATTAGATTATATTATAGTTTTAAGATCTTTGCAATAGATAGAAGCACTTACTCATGTCTAAAATACTGCTTTCCAAGCAATATTCTACAAACCAGAGAAAGAGGGAGGTGGAACTTGCCTGAACGAGGACTGCTGTCTTCCAGGTTTGTGCAATACCAGACATGCTTTAAGGCTTCACAAGCTCTGCCAGGATGGCAAAGCTAAGAATAACCAAATTCTTTGGCATGCTTTCTAGTATACTTTAAATCATAAATTAAGTGGTATTGAATCTTGTTCATCTTCAGGACCTTAACTTGGGCTTCAGACCTTCTACCCCCTTCAGGGTAGGAGACATTCTGAAGCAGGGAAGAGGTCAGTGTCAGCACTACCACCTTTGCTGTGCTACTGTGATGTAGGGGGCTATCAAAATGTGTTGGAGCAGATGAGCTTCTTAAGGCTGTTCAATAACAGGGCGTTCACTGCGTGTCCTCTAACCTCTGATGACTCTCCCATGTGTCAGGATTTGAATCTGTAAATGGGGATGTTTCTGCATCAGTGTATGCTGGGGAGGTGTAAAATTAACCAGTCTCTGTTCCCTCTTTTCAGGGAGCATTAATCTTCAGTAATTCAGTCCAATACAATGGGAACATTTGTTTGAACAGAGTACAACATGCTGAATCCTCTCTTTCTCATGGTTTTGTGCTATTCTGGACTATGTTCAAGAATCTGTCCATGGAGCAGAAGGGCCTGTCATTCCCTGATGAGCTTCTGGAGTTCTCATTGGTAAAGGACACGGTGAACATACCTAGTCATTCGAACAACGTTATAAGTAAGCTTTCTATTTCTGAGGCTGTGTTTTCTGTGTTCTTCAGTCCATACAGCATGTGTTGAAAAGAAATCCCCTGAATCAGCTCAGAGACAATGGCAATAAAAATATTTTGTCAAAATGAAGCATTAAAACTTTAACAGCCTTCAGTCATGGGGTAAAGAACATGAAAACACCTAGCAATAGATGTACAGAGGTAGGGAAAGTGAAAGTGAATGGAGGAAATGGCTAATACCTTACAGTCCAACCTACAAAGTCGCCCTTCATGTGCTACCATGTCACCTGGAGCCTGTAGAAAGTATGGCCTGAAAAAGCGTTCTTGAACTGCCTCTTTGTCTCCTTCTGGCACCCAGGGTCGTGTTCTGCAATACAAAAATTGTGTGTATGTTTGGAAGTCAAACTTTTTTTTTTTTTCCCTAATGCTCAAAAAAAGAAAAGAAATTGTGGAATAGGATTAACAGGTAGCTTGAGCTAAGCAAAAGGGCAGAAAGATTGTGATTTAATACTTGCACGTTTTCCATTTAGAAAGTTTCTCAAATTTACTATATTGTGTAGTATTGTTGGATTCCCAAGCTGTCCTTTGCTTTTTTTTTTTTTTTTTTTTCTGAATTTAATCTTGCTAATACATCCCCTGCCCTTAACTCCACTGCAACAGGTAGTAATACTTTACACTTAAAATTCCCTCTATTTGAAGATGACCTTCACAAATATTACATTTTAGAAAGGACCTGTTGGGAGGGAACTGCTGCTGCTATTTCCATTTTATGGCTGAGAACTGAAGTACAGAGTGCATTGAAGTACAGTAGCTAGTTACTTGGAATGCCTTCAGTGAGAAGCATAAAGAGGGTCTGAAGAACTTGTCTTTCTTTTTACCTGTGATGCTGAGTTGTTGATATTCGTCCCCGAGCAGGGATACTCTGAACCATTAGGTGTCCTGAACAACTGATTCTCCCCTGAAAACCACAATGTAAATAGAATCAATGGTTGGTTAATAGCTAATTTCATTTTAAAGTATAAATATTTAACATTTACAGTACATTAGGGTTAATTTCTGTAAAGTAACTGAACTATAGTGTAAATATGACTTTTTCAAAGCAAATGCTGTTAGCACGTGGTGGGCTGGAGTTGAGGCAGAGATCTGTGTGTCCAGGGCAGTATGTTTCTCAGACTCAGGGCTGCAGCAATGCATTTAGCAGTGGTGCTGTGTACAGCAGCTTAAGCAGGGTCTGTCCCTGCTTGTCCATTCCTGCCACTGTGCCTCTATAGATAGTGGCCACTAGTACCTTTGTGCCAGTGTGCTTCTTTATGCAGCCACGCAGAAACTGGGAAGTAGTCAGGCCAAAATAGAATTCAGAAAAAAAAAAAGAAAATGTAAACTGGAACAAGTTGCTTGATCTGCTTGAGCGTGCTGCTAAATAAAGAGCTACGCTAGCACATAGAGGGAAGCAGAATGGAATTAGGGGATGAGCCTACTTGCAGATCCACATCTTTACATCCCAGATAAAGAATAATTGTGTTTGGCAACACTTCCAAATTAGATGCAACGCTTATTTTACCCTTGCTCTATTCTTTCTGCCGGAAATATTATGTCTGTCTTGTCACCATATCTCAAAAGGCAGCATATCTCATCAGCAACAGAGACGGGGTCAGAAGATAGGGCTGGACATATGAATGTGAAAAAATGTCCTGTGACTGGGACGTGTAAGAACTGGGGAGTAGTTTCATCATTCTTCACTGTATGGTTTTCTCTCCTATCCTCTGAAACATCTGATTTTTGATACAGTCACCATTTGATGTCAGACTAGGTGGCCCAATCTGTGTTCCTATGAACATATTAGAAAAAAGATGAATCAGGCATTTTTGTGCCTGATTGTACCTGATTGTGCCTGAGGAAAACAAAACACCTTACTTGTGGGTTTGCAGCCATAATTGTATAGTTGCCATCATCATCACTATTAGAAGTTTCAATATGTAAAGAACATGTTCCATCTTCTTCTCTGTTCATCTTGAAATGTGTGTTTTTCTTTGAAATCTGCTTGCCATCCTTGAACCAGTATACCTGTAGTGATCAGAACCCCCCAGTGACTTAATGCTTGCTCTCTGGTGGAACAGCAACTAGAAAAACATGTAGGTAGAGACAGGACATAAGTTGACCAATTACTAGTTAAAATTTTGGAATATTCTAAATGTTGCAGAGCAGTTACAATGTGAAATAGAACGATTACAGGTTGAACTCAGAAAGCTGCATATCTCCTTTACATAGCTGGACCTGCCAGGTCTTCTTTTCTGGGCTATAGACTCATCACTGGTTATCTCAGATCAGGTCTCATCTTTCTGAGAAGTTAATTTTTGGGGGTTTTTTGAAGTTTCTCTTGGAGTCAGGTGGTTGTGAGGCAGTCCAAGGCCTGATAATGTGCCTAGGAGCAGATGCTATTATTTTAGAAATTGGGTGGGAAGTAATTTGTTTTAGAGCTCGCTCCGCTGAGCCGTGTTCTTAGAAGTGAGACTTTCTGGAAATAGAGTGTAGTTGATTTTTATTTCTTTACCACTAACAGTGAGAATGACCTACCTTGGGAACAGGTATTCCAACTATTTTGCAAGTGAATGTAATGGGAGATCCTTCCATTACCCGAAAATGCTTGAGTCTCTTATCAAAGATGGGTGCTATGTATTTGCCTGTAGGGATCTCCTCATGTTGGACTTCGTCGTCTGACTCATCCACTGGCGTACGTTCAAGGCGAAACTCAATTTCATTCATCAGCCTCTGCTCAAAGCTTGAAATCCTGTATTCCTGCAGAGGGACAGAGGCATGGTTCTGAGCAAGAGGAGTTGTGTTCTGTGGCATTTGCAGGCATTTACGCTCTTCGGCTAATTCTAGACCCAGTGAAAATAAAAAAGCCTACGTACAGCAGGACATAGTGAAACAGTCTGAATTTATTCTGCAGACTCAGATTCTCAGTGCATCTTAACTTTGCAGAATGTAACTTGTGAAATTGAGTTTTTTCAAAGGCGGCTAAAAAAATCAAACACGTCGTTTCTCTGAGTCCCTGTGGACAAAATACAGCTTTGCACACTGTTGACTCAAAATGATCATTAAAATGCATTGAATTTTTGAGAATTTAGTGTTCAAATATTAGTTACCTGCTAATTATATAAATGAATATTGCTATGCATGTCAATACCAAATTAAATAAGGTAAACTACGCCTACTAAAAGAGAAAGCTAGGAAGAAAGTGGAATATTTTCAGCCTAATTTACCTCGGCTTAAAACTTGAACAGGTTTATAGCTGGTGTAACTGAGAAAGCAAAACATACCATATATAAATCCTTAGAAGATTAAACAGATTATGCAAGAAAACCAGTATATTCCTACATAAATGACCATTTCCAGAGAGTTTGATGGGATTATGAGCCTCCTCCTAATCAGGTGAAGTCAATTAGAAACCTCTGGTTACGTAGCATAAGATTAGCTGTTTTGCAAGAGGATTTCTCTTGTCTAGACCAAGAAGCATTTGACCAAATGTCCCTTGCTGTGATAGGTGAAGCTTCAGAACAAACAATCACCACCAGTTTTTGACAGCAAACTAATGTTTATCATGGGCATGGTAGAGCACTACAGGTAGACCTGACTGGACTTTTCTGGTAGCAGACGCTGCCTGGATGCACTGACATCAAGTCATTATTAAGTACCTTGTGGGGAAGCTTTTATTACCGTATGCAGACCTATAGCAGTAACCAAATCAATTTGCCCAACCTGGATTTATGCAGTTTGTGAGTTCAGAGCTTGCATTGCTGCTTCTATTGAAGGGCACTGACATCTCTGAGAGCAGGCTTATGCTTTATTCTGCTTCTCTGGCAAGCTTGGGTCTTCACAATCTCACTTTAATCTGTCAGGTAGTGCTATTATGATGGGGTTTGTTTCTTTGTTATAGAAAGGAAATGATCTGTGGCTTGGAAGACAAATACTTGAGCAATTCCAAAAGTGCAATTCTCTTTTTTTTTTTTTAAACAGAATTTTAGAAACTGGTGAACAGTAAATAAGGATGTAGCCTATCCTTACATGTATTCCATTTGCTGTAAAAAAAAAAGGTTCAGAAAATGCATCTTGTCTAAAATCTTACAGCAAGTTGATAAAAGAACCAGCAAAGATCCCAAATCCCTGGGGCTTGCATCCCTGATCATTTAGTCATTCCACCATACTGCTGATTATACTCTTGACTAGTAGTTTCCAAATAGTAAGGAGCAAAGATGGAGAGGCAACCCAAAATTTCAGTTGACAAAGCCTTCTGATTTCTTCAGGAGACCAAGGAGACCGAATTGGCCAGAGGTTGAGAGGTTACAGGAGATTTTTTGGGAGACTTGGGGGTGAGAGGAGGAAAATGGGGCATCCATGAAGTAAAAAAATAAAGTTGGAAATTGCATGGTGGAATAAATGCCCTGGTAGTACCTAATTCGGTGGTGAAATGTTAGATGTTGTATATCAGTCTAAAATCTCTTTTTTTTAGGGTGTTGCTGTAAGATCAGCTCTGTTAGAGTTTAGCTGTGGTAGGAAAAGGCAGACAGCTCAATGCAGGGAAGAAGGGACTGATGAATGAACTCTCTATACAGGAAACTGAGTCCTCCTTCCACTCCTCCCTTCTTTGGTGCACTGGGGCTGTTCCTTCCACACAGCTTTGGAGCAGTGCCCATAATGACAAGGTAACAGGAGGGTTCACAGGGAGCTTTGATTGCTCTCCTACAAGATACCTTCCTCACCTTTAACACTCTCCCTTCTCTCTGACAGGGACAATTTGCTCTCCGACACTTTCTCCAAATGCACTGCTGTGAGTACAGCTCTGCCAAGCAGGAGTTTTGGAGCTTGCAGGGCTGTAGAAGTGTGCGAGCCGTGTGCCAAAGGGAGGGAGCCACTAGATGGTATCATCTGCTTTCTCAGTTGCCTTTGTTTGCTCTGTGGGCTGCCCAACAGCTGGTGATCAGCAAACAGCCTTATGAAGTTTCTTCTTGTCAAAGAAATCACCTCAATAGACCGAATTCTAATCTCAGTTAAGCCAGTGTAAAAACGGAGATTCTCTGATTTCTGACCAACCAAACCCATCATCTTTACATCTAGGTGGCAAGAGCTGGCTATAGGATTCCAAGGGAAAGTTAAGCAATCAATTGGTCTTTTACCCTTCATACCGAGAAAAGGCCTGGGTGTTTTTAGGAAGAATCGAGTAAAAGTCAGGATGTAACAACTACGTTCTAAGAAGCAGCCCTGTTACCAATTTATACTGCAGTCATATTTTGTCTCCCATTCAAATCTAAATACTTTGTTGCAAGCAACACACTGAAGAACATATTTAGAGCTTTGTCTTCCTTGCACTTCTAAAAAGTTTTCAGTAGTTTCCTTGATGATGTTAGGTAGTTTTTGGCTGAGGCAAAAATAAAAGTTCTCTACTGTGAAAGGATTACCTTGTGTATCTGAATTTTCCTGGAGGACCTGAAGATACTATACATAATTCTTCTACGAATGAAATTGTTTCAGAGATTTCACATGCTGTGTGGCCTTTGGAAATGTGGAAGCTAACTAAGGAATAATTAAGGGAGCTATAATCTCTTTCCCTCCTTCCCTTTCCATCATCTAATGATTTGTCATGTGAACAAAGGTCAGGACAGCACAGCAAATACGGTGCAGAGAGTCTCACTTTTGCTAAACATGTTATTGTTTATTGTGTAATTAACCTCCCAAAAATTCTGTAATTATTTCTGGATATTAATTATATGACAGCATAACTGTAAGGGTAAATGCACTTTTGAGTACATTTCTCATTTATCCTACTTGAGCACTTTGGAGCACTGTTATTCCTGTTGCAAAGATAAGCCATTTTGCAAGTGTTACGTGTGTTGAGAGGGCAACAGGTCTGATGAACAGAGTGGGCAAAGTGACTCACAGATCAGTTATCTCAGAAGCGAGGCGCAGTAAGTCCATGAAGAATTTTTACTCAGCAAGGGCAACTCTGAACTTGGATAAGAAAAAAATCAGTGGTGATGAAAAGTATTAAGACTTCTCAGAGTCAGATAGCAATCCAAAAGCAGTAGCCAAGAAGACTGAAAATTGGAAGAGGGCTTTTCAAGAGCCAACACCTTTTGAGTTTTTAAGTGCAACACAATAAAGAACAAAGCAAGAAAATGTAGAGCGCCTGCATCTGCTTTCACATACAAAATCATTCCATCTGGGTAGTCTGAAAGTCAGCAGACTGGTTATTTACGGCCCTGTGAGCCTTACCAACAGTTAACATCATTCTTTTATGGCAGTACATAAGTCTGCCACTGGACCATCTTAGTTGTATACAGTCTTCAACTTTACTGAGCTATATACATCTTTTATGAGACCTACAAAGTGTGAATGTCATGACTGTTTTTAGAATGATTTAACTAAACTCTATATCAAATTTCTCTGCAATTCAGTTTTCTGGTGACTGTGTCAAAAGCAGGTTTTGAAAATGAAAATTGTTAATGACAAGAATAATGTTTCAAATTAAAAAGGCAGTATTGTACTTCTAATGCATCCTCAACTGTATAGGTGAAGATTGGGGAATCATTGCTTTGTCCCTGAAGTGTGTTTTTCATCATACAGTGTTCTCTAGCAGTGGGAAGTAATGGGCTTAGGACAGCATTACTGTTGCACTTTAAAGGCATCGTGTTAGTGAGTAAGGTGGTGACTTTAGAAGAAAAGGCTACAGCGTGGAGTTAAAAGGCAATGAAATGCTGCAAGCTGACGGGAGAGTCCGGTATTGTTTATAGATACTTGAGTTCAGTCAGTGGCTTTTCATACTGATTTTATTTTTCAGATTCATTGCTGTCTAAAATGGTATGTAATAAGAAATGAATAGTGTAGGGTTGCTGTAGCCATGATGGCCTGCAGTCAACACTGATAGAGACAATTAACAACTTTTATATCCTGTACTCCAAAAGTACAGGTTTGTCTTGTCTACCGAACTACCATAAATTAAACTTAGAGCAATTATTTTCAAACTCTAATTAACCTCATGTTTTTTGCTTCTCTTTTAGATCTGAAAAAGTTTTCTGTGAACACAGTGTATAATTTTTTTTCCTGACTGATGTGCTAAAGATACTAAGTTCTTAAAAATTTACTTTATTAGGAAATACAAACATTTTTTCATTTTCAGGAAGGTTTTCTTTTCAGGAAGTTTGTTCCTTTTCATGGGCAGGTTTTCTCTCACATTTCTTGAGTGCCTGTGACTCTGTATGTATGGGCCCACACAGGAAAAGGTAGCAGTTTGTCTGAACAAATGCATATTGCTGCACGATCAACACTGGGCTGTTACTACTGGTGGCTGCATCTCTGCCCTTGGAAGCCACAAGAGTCATTTTGTTCCCTTGCAAACACAACAGTCTCTGGCTGGGAGGCGTGCAGGCTGACCTCGTGTGTTTGGGCTGGTCATTTTAGGGAGTTAGATTCAAAAATACATTTTAAATTAGAAAATATTGAAGATAGGGTTCACACAGCCCCAAAGTGTTGCCTGTGTGTTGTGCTCATACTTCAGTCTTTGTCTTTCTAAATGTGTTGGTTAGTGTGCATATATATGCTTATATACATTTACACACAAGCCAACAAGACTGTTAGCACTGCTGTGAAAACATTAACACCAACATACATAGACTAGAGGTGTCACACCAAACTTCCTAGAATGCTCAGGAGTCTCTGAAATAAATGGAAATATGCAGTTGTACAGACAATATAATCTTGGAGCTTTTTGCTTGTTTGGTAGATTTTCTTCTAGGATTGGTAAGAGCAGAAAACAGTTGTTGATATGACTTTCTGAAGAGCCGTTCTTATCCCATAAAGCATAGAACTATTTCTGAATGTGGTTACATAAGTGGAGTAGGGCAAAGGGTTTGTGGTCATGGTTCAGACAAGTGTTTCGTAAAGTGTCCCACGAAGAACAAGTCGATGTGATCATTGGGTACACTGTTAAAACTAGGCTGCAGTTCAGCCTACTAAGGAGACTGAGGGAAAGAGTACAAAGGTAAGCTCTGGTTTTGGGTCAGTAACATACAGTTCTGGCTGCTTTCTGACAACTTCCCTGGAACATTAAATTTTTACAGACAGGAATTCACACATTCATTTAATATAGTAGCCAGATATTTTAAATTGTGCTATCTCCCAGCTAGAAAACTAGAATTCAAACTCCTATCTAGACATGTAACTGTTCTGTACAATTTATAATATATGTAATACATATACATATTATAATTGTATATAATTACCTGTATTGATATACGCTGAGTTGACTGCAACTTTTTAAACCTGGGGATTTCACTTATATGCACTATCAAAAGTGGAGTAGGTAGTGGTGGCTGTATTAGTGTTATCAGGGTCTAGCTGGAAGGACCAAAGACTTAAAACGGGGCAGAGCAAATGTGCTGGTCAATATGTGTCTTAAGCAGTTCTGTGCCATTTTTCTGCAGGCGTTAGTAGCACTTTGTAAGTGAGCTGCACAGGATTATTGCCACGGAGACGTGGAGTGTATTCAGTATGTGATTTGACAATGTAGCTGAACTAGTTTAGTTGCCAGCTGGTGCTCGCAGCAGTGTTCCCCCACTTCCCTCCCTGCTCCTATTCATGGGCTCCCACACATCCCTCCTGCCATCGCTGGCGGCCACGTGATCCCACAGTGACCTGTTCTGCAGTAGTGAGCTATAAGAAGGTTCACACTGCCTTGGCCATATTGTTGTAGGGTGCTGCTGTGTGGCTGTAATTTGATCAGTATGACGAACAAAACCTTCTCTCAATGCAAGTCTTGTTGAAGGTACAGACTCACAGGTACAGACAGGCTATTAACTGCATTTTATGTATGAGAAATTGAGGCTTAAAGAAGCTAAGTGACCCGTTAAGGTAACATAGAAGGTCTGTGACAGAGTAGAGAATTGGATCATGGTCTCCTCCATCTCAGGTGCTCCTAAGCCATTCTGCTACCTGCGAACAGTTTTGGCAAGAAGGGACATCACATAGACTGTTGTAATTCCTGTAAGTTTCTAAGCATCTTTGTGTGTGTATATGAGTTCTCAAATCCTGGATCTGTTGAAGTTAAAACCTGTCTAGCTGTTGACCTTAGTGGGATTCACTTATTGTGAGGTATCAAGAGGTATCACTGAAGCAACTTATTTCTTGCAGATGAATTACATTGGGCCATCTCACATGGCACAAGGCGTGAATATCATGCTATCCAAATGTAAACACAACCCTTCAAGACTCTAGCAAGTCAGCTGTGGTACACAGCTAGACAATATTCAAAATATAGTTCAGCTCAAAGTGATTGAGCAAGAGAACAGAAGAAAGAAGAGAAAGCAAATGAAGTTTGCGTCTCTAGCTCCCACAGATTTATCGTCTGGAGGAAGTGGCTTAGGGGTGTGTGTGAAAGCATGGGGAGCTTGGGTTCCCCTTCCTAGATGATGAGTTCTGCAAGTCAGGATCACCACCAGGACAATCTGTTTGTACTGTGTTGTTGGTTAGATCTAGGTCTTGAGAAGACAGCTACAAGTGTTTGCCCAACTGCTCATTCCCACAGTTCTTTGGAGTTCATACCTATTAATAGCAGGATCTGGCAATTTGTCTTGAATGGGTTCTTAAATCTCTTCTCATTTCTAGTGCAGAGCAAGGAGGCTGCTGTGAGGTCTCGTTGTGATTTAGTTCCCATCTTTAGTCCAAAACTGCCTACGTTTGCTGACCTTTGAGAGATGATGTCAAGCTTGTGTTTGAGCAAAATTTTTGGAGAGATTGAATTGTCTTTCTTGTGCTCTGGGGAACAGAGTTCTTCGTGATTCTTGGCACCTTTCTAAGGCTGACTGCTTAGTATGGGAACTGTGAGGAGATGATTCTGTTGGATCAGTGTTGAGGTGTGAATGGTGATGTGGCCTGTGTGATGAGCTGGGTTCCATATATGGCTTTACAGGCTGTGCTTTTTAATAATCAAAAGGTTTGGGACAAACTCTTCTGCTCTGAAATTTCATATAACGTATTTCCTAGGAAAAGTAAAGAATCTTCATGTGAGGGCTGTGCATAATTTTCTAAACAGCTGTAGGTTTACTCTTTGTCCTACAAATACGTCAGCGACCACACTCCTGTCTGGGTCTTATATGAGACACAACCAGCCAGCATTGCCACATAATATTCTTCACAGTAAATGACACAGATATGTAAGCATGGTTTGCATTACACATTTATATTTTCTCCGATTTGCCAAAATCCCCCTAAATTCTTCATCTGCCCTTTTTCCCTACAAGTCTTTTTGTTTCTACGTGACATATTCTAACTGAGCATGCCAAGACATTTTACTTGTAAGGAAGATAAAAGGCCCAATGGACTAGAATGATGGATTTTGGGAAGTGGAGATATCACTGGCTGTGCTCTCCTTGCATTAAATGGTACAGTAGCCCATACACTCACCAAAGTTATGAGGCTTGGATGCGTTGTCTCACAGGATTTGAACCTCTGCCTCCAAGAGGAAGCTCTGAGCTCCATGCTAATAAAACATTAGGGGGGTGGAGATGAGTGGACAGGAAAGTTCTTTGTCCTTCTTGTCCTCCTTCTCTTTTCAGAAGTACTGAAACATCCACTACAGCAAGGACAAGAATCCAGGTAGTTGTCCTAGTTCCTAAGCAGAAGAATGATTCTTTTTTTTCTCTCAGTCTTTCTCAGATTCTTTTCTCCAGCACAAACTGGAAGAACAGATTCTAGCAGCTTCCTCAAACAGCCCTAACCATTATGCTGCAGTGGTCTCTGAAATGTCCTGGTAGAGGAGGGCCTGTTCCACACTGCCTGAAAGTCTTAAGTTTTCTTCATTGAGCTGGAGAAGGTGAGAGAAAGGTTCAGGTCTCTGCTGCTCTGAAGGGTGGATTTTGATGCTGCTGATAAAGAACGCTTAATTGTTTGTGCACCACGGGACAGCACCAAGAGTACTGGCAAGCAGTTACACTGTCCCTGCGTGAGTTAAGAGTTATGAATTTGACTGTCTTCAGGCCAAGGAAGAAACTGAGTTAAGTCTCCTGTATCCTGGGATTTGTCCTAACCTCTTCCTGGAATTGTGTAAAGCTAATCATCATTTATTGTATCTTCTGTTTGAAAGAACTCAGCAAATCTGACTGAAGACATTTGGCATAACTGAACCACATAGTTTTCAACACTCCTAATTGTAATGAAAGTTCTCTTGGTCATAAAACATACTACCATCTGCTGAAATGACAGGTATGGTGTTTTTTTTCTGGTAGAGATGACAGCTTGTTATTGCGTGTACATGATCAAAGCTGCAGGTAGAATCTTAGCAAAATCCTGTTTGTGTTTCTGTCAGAACTGCGTGATGATCATAGATGTAAAAAGACCAGAGACTACTCTGTTCTGTCTCATGCCACATCAGCAAAATTACCAACTATGTTCTGATTCTGGGTTTCTTTATTGTTAGTGATGAATGATGTACTGGATGAAACAGAAGGAGTACATCTGGATTATTAGAGATCATGCTGAGTGCATAATGCTGACACTTAGGAAAATCTAGACTGGTAAGCTAAACACTTTTCATATGGAAGTCAATGATGGATAATAAATAGAGCACTGGGATGTAAATCTCTCATGTTCTTTACTGCTTTTTATATAGTAATATAAGTCAATACGAGTACTTTAAGGCACGGACTTGTCATCTGCAGCTTTCATTCTGGATTATCCCTACATGCTCTACAGATACTATAAATGAAACCAAATGTTGCTATTGAAATACAGTGTTACAGTACAATTCTCTAAATAAGAAAAGGCTGTAGGACACATTTTATGAGTAGGAATTTTTAAAATACCATGTAGAAAATACAAGGAAGGCCAACTCTTTGAGATTCTTACTGGATGCTGTACTCCATTAATTATGCCGTGATCTCTTACACAGGGTAGAGTTGCATTCCTGTTTGAGAGGCAGTGAATAAGAAGCCCTTCCCTAACATTATAATAATCAATTTAATGTAGATATGCTATCTGCAGGATGAAAACGTATCCTTTTTAATTCTGTGTTAACTGCAAGAGAAAAAGACAGTACAAAATCATGGGTGTGAATCCAGCACTCCCAACATATGATTCACAGAATGTTGGTAGTTCTGTAAGTGGCGAAGCAATAGGAATTTTGGAAAATGCATCAGCTCATCTCTTTAAATAATCACTGCTTTCACCAAGGAGAAATCTCAGACTCTAATTTGCTGGAGTTAGTCTGAGCAGTGGTTTTCCTTGAGGTGGAAGAATAATTTCAGAAGTGATTGAAGGTGGGAATGGAGAGAGAAGTGTAGGAACTTTTATTGAGCAATCCTACCATTGTTTTCTAGTTCATTAGCATTCTGATGATCATAACAGAGAAGTGCCAGCTTTGAAGTTCTTCAGTGTTTGGGGGATCGGGGATTAATGATTTTGGTTTGGTCTCATATAAAATAGCAAATAAGTGTATAAATAACTTTTGCTGTCAGCAGATAATTTTGACGCTAGTGGTGATCACTGTTTCTAAAGGGGTTATCATGCAGTTAACTCAAAAGACTGATTGGTATTTCACAGGAGCGCTCCAAATAATTTGTCTTACTACCATAGCAAGTACAAATTGTAACACTTGTGATTCATCTGCAAAACATACTGCTTGCCAGTTGTTTTACTCAAAGTGCTTTGGCAGCGTGATCTGTCAGAAAGAAAGGTCAACAGCAAAATGGAAAAAAACCCCAGGGATTACACTGCAGTTGTTCAGAGAGGATAATTTGCTCCAGAGTCTCCATGGCTTTTTGCTTATCTTTGCATGTTCTCTGTCAGAAGGGCTCACAGACATTGTGAAAAGTTCCCTTGTTGACGACAGATCAGGGTAAACTATTATTTGCTGCGTTAAGCCTAAGCTGGTGGGACAGCTATGGAGGGCTCTGTGGCCAACGTGAGAGCAGCATCATCACCTACAGACAGAACAGCTGCCTCGCAGTCCTCAGCTGTCCTACTGTTACTCCAGGGTGGTTGAACCCGATTTACAGTGATTGCAACCTCAAAATATTATTTCATTTTTTATTTCCTCTTCATTTAATTTCATAGACACTGCCCAGATCTGGTGAATTTATTGATTCCAGTTAAGAATGAACTGATGCTGCGTTCCTGAACTTTGTAAAAGGTTTGTTATTTTGTTAAACTCTAGTAATGCTAGGCCTAAATTACAAGGGGGTTTACAAGGAACAGCTGTCGGTAACAGCTACCAAAAACTTGATGTTAAGTTCCTAACAAATCCCTGGCAATTCATATAAGTTGGGAGATTTGGAAAAAATAGGTTTACTGCTAAAAATTAAATACTGCATTTTAGTTCAACCAAAGTAAAACCGGAAACCTTATTTTTAATTATTTTACTCCTTAGTTTTTATTTAAAATATATAGTGTGTGAAGGTGTATGTGTGCAATGAGTCAAGCAAGTTGTAAAGTGAAAACATGAAATCGAATGTAGAGAAGCTTCTCTGAAAAGAGAAAAGCTTCACATTTCTATTGGCCTCTCATAGAGACAATCAGAAATTAAAAATGCTGCTCAGTCACAAAGTAAACCCTCTACAGCTGCATCCCCTCATAGTTCCTATTTAAAGCTCCACTTAGCTATTCCAATCTACTACTTACCACAACAGCACACTCTGCAAAGTAGTGTAGCAGCTCAACCACACAGACACCTTTTGTTCCACAAGTCATAATACATGCCTTGCTCACGACTGAAATTTATTTTAGTAACACTCAGTTTTCTTACCTGCTGACTACTTTGTTGATTACCATCCTCTCTGAACTGCAGCTTTCTTTCCAGGTCCTTTACAAGTGCAGCTTTATTTTCCCGAATAGAATCATCTGTTGCTAATGGCAGAGGCTTCAGATTTTTCTTTGGTAATCCCTGGGTCAGGCTATTAAAAGAAAATTCTGATACTAACATGCAGCAACCAGTATATATATTTTTTTTGTCATCTGTGTGATATGATACGTTACACTTCAGTTGTCTGGAGGAACCTATTACTTATTTATGTAGAAGCCAAAGCGCAGTATGGAATTCTATTTTATTTATACTGTTTTAATTAAAATACCCCTGTTACCCTGCCGGTAGGAATTAAGGACACATCTTAAAGAGAGTAAGTATTGTAATACTATAATAAGCATCTGAGTCCCATATATATTTCTCCTGGAGTAATGATGTCACAATGAATGCTAAAGAAATATGTATAGGTTTTACCACGGGTATGCGATTTATACATTTTACCATGTCAGGCAATAATTTAAAAGTTAATACAGTTTCTCATTGATCTTTCTCTCACATCTTCTTTGCTCACTCTTTCCATGAACTTTTGCTTCTTTCATTTCTCTCACCTTTCTATGACACCAAACATCAGCAGTCCCTTTTTTATTTATTTTATAGATGTCATCTGTTTTATCTTAGTGAGGTTTGAAAATAGTTTAAAAATAGTTAAAACAGTTAAATTCTTAATAACAGGGGATCCTGGTGAAAGGCATAACTGAGGATTGCTGTGCAAGAAGATTTTCCTTTTTTTGTTCCGCAGACATGGTGACCAGTCACTGCTTTTGTAACCAGAGTAATTGTAATTGATAATGCCCCAAAAGGAAGCTGAAACTAGATGTTCACAGATTAGCACAGATACTGTTCAGGCTCCTTCCTGATCTTCTGTGCCCTCACTTTGACTCCCTCCCATATAGAGATCTAGATTTGAATCTCAGCCCAATGATCTCTAGTTATGTGGAAAGTAAGGTCTGGGCTGGGACCCAGGAAAGGTTAAATGAAATATTAACTGCAATATTTAACTCTTCTACCTGGAAGACACATTGTGAGGATCTATTTGGCAATGTCTGTCCAGCGGTTAGGAAAAGGAAAGCATTTTGCAAGGGTTATGGTGTTAATGGAAAGAGAATAGTGCTTGAGCACTTGTGCACCAGCTCCGAAGGCAGGAAGGGTAGCGGAGTAGTGAGTAGTTACAGTTGGTTTTTGCTTTCTTTTGCAATGTTGTGCAAGCAGGCTGAAGGCTTCACCTGGGTATGATTAAAACCTTCACCCTGAATTACAGAACTACTTTATTACGTATGTCTGCCCATGATGCCAGGGCCATGGAGACCTCCAGGCATGTTCCACGGGGTGATGGCAATTATGTGGCTGTGCTGGGCAACTTAGAAGCCTGTGAGTAGGAGCAAAACAGTGGTTCGAAGGAGGGATTTCTTGGCATTTGCCATTTCTTGGCAAAAAAGACACTTTTTCCTGTTATAATTACAGATAGGTTGGTGCATCAGCTGAAGAGGAGATTGTGACTTACTGATGGCTATCACTACCTTCAAGTGTACCATTGGTAAAAGGGGGAAATGTTCCTTACTTTGCACAGAACTTGGGAGTTCTGTGGATAAAGACTTGTATCAACCTACTGGTGCCAGCCATGCTAACACGGGATTCACGTATGCCACAAAAGGGCTACTAATTTCAGCTCTACCAGTAAAGAAGGAACTCTTAAGGCCACAACCTTTCCAGTGCATCACCATCCTTATTTGCTTCTATGGCAGTAGCCATTTTGTCACAGAAATCACGCTGACCGTCAATTAAAACATGTGCAAACCCTTAACACTCTTGACATTGTCAGTGGGGACTTTAAATAAAGAAAATATTGCAACCAGAAAAATACCTTTACACAAGTTATTTCTTAGAATTACCTTGACTAAGAAGTAACTTATGAGGTACATTTTTAAACTTTACTCATAGCTTACAATAGGTAAGAATGTTTTTATAGCTCTTAGAGGCAAATATCTTAGAGTGGCTTATCCTCCAAGCTCATGAAATCTCTTCTCTTCCATGAGTCTTACGAATCTCTGAGCCTCCAAATTCTTGTATATACCTGTTTATAAACTCAGATTTTTCTATCTTGAATTTATGTTACTCCTGATATATCTTCTTATAGAAACTGTTATCCCTTCCTGTCTTAACTGAATTGTAAAGGTTAGATGAAGTGACCAGAACCTATTAATAACTCACTTTCATATTTTATGAATGACTTACATTTCAGTAAACTGTCCACCGAACCCTTGAACAGAAATACATCTGACTTTCCTTTATGAGTCATTTCTTGTCCCTGTTTCTGCACATATGGTTTTACGCTACTTACGTGGTTGGTGTACTTCTGGGCAGTCCCATAGCATTGGTTGATGGCACAGTAGGAAGTGAAGGAAGAACAGAGCTAAGGAAGGCTACTGGATTCTGAATCCGACCCGTTGGGGAGATAGGAGCAGGAGTCACAGTCTGCGGCTGAAACTGTTTTGCGCTAGGTGTAGAAAATGTCAACGGAGACAGCACGGATTCTTTAGGGCTTGGTGGAGACTGTTCACTTTTGCTTGTAAACCCTCCTGAAGACCTTGACTGGGCAGGTGGAGGATTTCCTGTGAAATTTTCCTTGTTATTTGCTCTTTGAGTTCCTTGAGGGGAGTTGCTGAATGTTGCCACTGAGGAGCTAGAAGAGGAACCGGTTGGTGGTGTGGTTTGTGATGGTAGGAACTGCTTAGGCCGGGTATAGTTGAATGCTTGTGAAGCAGAGGCTTTGCTTTGTTTGTACATAGCCGAGGTGGACTGTTGATGGAGTGAAGTGGAGGAATTCAGTAAAGCTGTGTTGAATGTCAACTCTCTTGTAGATGTCTGGTACACCTGCTGTTGCTCAAGCAAGACCTGGTTGTGGAGCTGTTTTAACTGGGTCTGATCACTGCATATAAAAAAAGATGAGCCAAATTGGTCACCATGTGCTGGCTGACTACATTGCAAGAGAAAAATTCTATGTGCTGTGACACAGGAAGAGCTAGGGGAAACTGCTGTATGACACACTCTAACATTGTAAGTGTAATATTCGTTTGCTACTGAAAGAAACGTTTCTTTCCGCTCCCCTTCTTTGACAGAGGGACAAAAGATTTTTTTCCTGAAAATTATTTGACTGAAGATGATTCTTACATTTTAACACACAAAATATAAATATTAATCATACTTGAAGAAATTTAAGGGATAGCATTGTGAAATCCTGCTCTACATCACCTTAGTACCTCTTTGCCTGGGTAACTAAGAGCAGGGTTTGGTTTATCGGATTTTAAATGAGCATTTGTAAGGCAAATTGCAGTTATTTAATTCCTATTAAATTGGGTTCTGAAACCAGCATTTTGGCTAATAAAGCTGTGTAGCACTCTGCCAAAAGAGATGTCAGCAGTGTAGTTTAGGTGGTGTTGACTTTCAGTGACAGGCAGGAGTGCCTAATTCAGAGAGGACTGGCATTTCATGCAGTTGTTTCTGAGATGCTATCTACTGTAGATGTCTTCAGGGCTTTTTTACTTTGCAATTAAGGAAAATAATTTTGTCTCATCGAGTGGTTCATTTAGCTATTATGTATATGGAAGTACAGCATACAGGCTGACTTTTCCCCTTCCAAAACAAAAGAGATTATAGAGGATATGGAAAATAATAATGTAATAAATTGTTGAGTATTAAGTAACTACTGTTAAAAAAATGAAAAATGTAGAAAGAGGGACCAACCACAACTGATACTGACAAACCAAATACATGAAGTCTCCAGAACGACTTTTTATTTAAATAATTATTGTTTCTATAATGTACTAAACAAAAATCATATTAAAGGTAGATAAAAATAGCAACTTCAAGCTTTCAAGTAATAGAATATAAGGGAGTTAAAAGTTGCATAATCCTGATTTTGTATCCTTTGTTTATATAAACCTGAATAATAACACACTCCTTTCTTACAGTTTCTTTGTGGGGGGACTGAAATTCTGCTTTATGGAAGCATTGGGTAGCTTAAGTACTGCTTCTACTCCCCCCTTAAACACACTATAGCTCTGAAAATAAACAGGGTTGTGAATCAGAATTAAGTGAGATATATTTGCAGAACATATATATATGATACGTATTTGAAGAATATAAGGAAAAAACTTCTTTCCTTTGAAGTTGACAGAGCACTGGAACACACAGCCCAAAGATGTTGTGGAGTCTCCTTCTCTGGAGAGATTCCAAACCCACCTGGACATGTTCCTGGGCCCCCTGCTCTGGGTGACCCTGCTGGAGCAGGGGGGATGGATGAGGTGGTCTCCAGAGGTCCCTTCCAATGCCTGACCTTCTGTGATTCTGTGATTCAGTGAACCTGCTTTTATTTTTCCTGCATAAAAGCAGTGTTGTTCACCTTCTGTTGTGCAATTAAATAAAATCTCAAAGGAAAACATTTTCCTTTTAAAATTGGGAAACACTTTTCCCAAGAGGGACATACAGAAAAAACAGATGAAGCTCTATAGAATGTGTTCTCTAAGAGTATGGGTAATTGGGCCATGTGACACTGACTGTCTTTTTGTTCCGCATGTGAGTTTTTGCTCTAGTGCCGTAGCGTCCTGATCTGTGAACACTAAATAATATCAGTGGTGCTCCCGAGACTTAGAATCCCTTTTACTTACAGCTTTGGTTTGGCCAGTACTGGGGGAGGTTCCTTGGATGGCGATGTTGGCTCTGGTATTTTCATTGTCTGTCCATTTATCCTCTCTTGACAATAGGTGGGTCTGATCTGGTTTGTAGTGCCAGGCCCATCCTCTGATGACGTTTCGCTTCCTTTATCATCTTCAGGCAGCTTGAAGTGCACACGGAGACCTATCTTGGAACTCGATCTGGGTTCATTGTGGTTCACAAGAACACCTTCGAGTTTAGTTTTGGGGGTTTGATTTACTACATGATGGGAAGGAGTATGCTGGGGAGGTTGGTGTTCAGTAGCAATTAAGTTGATTGAGCTCATTGTGTGAAGGCTAGCAGCGTCTTCAGATGCTGAAATAGCAAATACCAAACTTTGGTGATACGTAAATACCATAAATTATAGCAAAATGAAATTACAAAAGTTACAGTTGGAAAAACTCACTCTGATGTCCTTCCAGCTGTTGGACTTAGTAGTTTGACCTCATTTGTTTCCTTAACAAAGGAATGTTGTAAAGGTATGGGAAAAAGAGACACTGTTCTAGATTGAAAGATACAGCAGTGGTCTTCAGCTGTGTCCCCCATGAATTCCACTAGCATCTTTGAAATACCAACTCTCTTTTCAGATAATTGTTAAACTTTTTAGTTATGAAGAACACTGCCAGAACTTGAGCTGAATTTGAGCCCACAGTGTGCTGTGCTTTTATGTACTGTTCTTTCCTCATCTAAGAGCTTAGTGCCTTGGCAGCATAAACTGTGCAGGTAGTATGAAAGAATCTGTTTTGAGGTTTCCTCCTTTGGGCTCTGCACTGAAGGGTTACTGAAACAGCAATTTAGACAGTCCATAGAGATTCCAAATATGGCTATTGTCCACATCTGGAGGTCAGCAGGAGTTGTGTTTGAAGGACTGTGTGGGATTCATTCCCTAATGTTCCTTGTTCTCTCACATTTCTACTTGGGGGAGGACACTTTGAAAAGATGTAGCAATCCGTCTGTTCAGCCTGCTCTGCTTGTATTTATTAGCAAGTGAAGGACAGAACCAAACTCTTACCTTTGACAGTTAGATGAGCTATACTGGATACTGTGCCGTATTTATTGCTTGCAGTACAGGTAAAACTGCCAGAGTCTTCTGAGAATACTTCAGCAATAACAAGAGTACAAATTTCTTCTGCAAAGCATCAGAGCAGTGTTATTACTTGAAGTGAACTTACATTGAACAAACACAGAAAGACTTGACTACCCTCAGGGACATTTCCTTAAGGTTTTCCACCTTGCTCAGTTTGATTTAGTTTCATCATTATTGTCAATTTTGGCAGCCTTTGTGTGCAGCAGCTGCTATCAGCATTGTCTGCAGCAACTGGTACACTCTGTGCTCCAGCATGCCCAGCGAAACTGAAGAACAGGTGTCAGCAGTGTTTGGAAAATATTAGAAAATGTTTTCCTAATCATATGAAGTACAGACTTTTTCTCCAAAGAACTTAAAAGTTTAATTTGGAGAAATATAGCGTACTCTGTACTCCCAGCTTACAAAAATGTATGTCTTTTTATCTTGTTGCATATTGAAAGATTAGTTATAATTATTTGGGAACAACTCAAGTAGAGTCAATCTGTAAAGTGAAGAAATACAAACCACATACATACAGGCTGGCATTTCCCAAAAGTACCAGTGCAAATTTGCAGCTAGAGGATATTGTGCTATTTGTACTTACAGAAAGTTACCTTTTCACTCTTTTGTGAAGAAGACTAATGGGTACCAAAAATGTGCTAGCAAGATTGTACTAGCAAAAATTAAATTCCATCTTGGAAAGTCAATCTGGGCTTATGACATTCCTGTCTGACCAGTATCTGACATGTCTAGGCAGCTAATAAATACCTGTGGCGATGGGATTTTAAACCTCTTGTTTGGCTGGGTAGCTGGGATGAGGAGGGAGAATATCACCTAAAGTGTATTGACCTGTGGGCTGATAGCATTTCTTCAAGTAGCCAGTCACTATTTTGCTGCCATTTTTCAAGAAATTTTCCTAAAACCCTACAGGATTAATATTTTAAGAGTATTTCTGTAGAAGACCATACCACACGTAAACTTGTATCACATCATCACTGAGGAAAATCTAATAGCAACAAAGAGATTATTTGCTAACAACTATAGAAGAATAATAGTTTATTATAGTAGTAGGATTATAGAACTAGTTTAAGGCATTACAATATCTAGTTTATAGTGCTTGGATTTGCCAACCGCTGCATGCATGGAAATCCAGATTCCTTCTGAATGAGCAGCAGGTGATGAGGCAGTGACAACTGCACCCAAGTGATTACCCTCTCTAAACTGCTTCACATTACTCAGCAGTGATGCCACTGGACAGTAAAGGAACAGCATCGGTGGGTTCTGGTAGCAGCTCCGTTTACTCATTCCTAGGTCTCAGCAAAAGACATTGCAGTGAGAGGGAGTCTCTTTCAAGATTATCTTTTGGAGAAAAAAAATCTTTTAATAAGGCAAGGGGAAGAGTTACAGAAGTTGTTATTCCATAGGAATTAATGCTCCTTTATCAATTTTGTGTCTTTGGAGGGGACAGCTTTACATTTTTAATAGTGCAAAGCAGAACGTGGAGAGTGAGTGTGTCATGGAGAAGTAATCAAAATCTACAAGGCTCCTTTGCCCAAGTCATGCAGAGTAGCCTACATTCTGCTCTGACCCTTGACATTAGCAAATCCAGCCACTTTTCTAGGATTTGCTGGTACCAGGGGTGGAACACCTGATGTGACACTCTCATATTACGCTGGTAGGGAGCAAAGGGAATGGCTGACATGGCTAAACATCTGATTCAGTGTTCCCTAAGTGGTCAACTAGATAAAAATAGCTCAGTCCTACATCATCAGGTATACTTCTGAACCTCAGATATACAGGGGACCCTCATATATTAATCTTGTTAATCTTCAGCTCATAAGGTGGTAACATTTAGGTCCTGAATTAGAACGGGGTCAAAGCAGAATGGAAACATTATTTAGTTCGAAAGTGATAGAGTTAATACAAATTATGTGTTTATAGAACAGTCTACAGTAAAATTCATCTCACTAGTAGCTACAGAACATGGAGAAAAGAAGAAATTATGTTAATTAATTTCTGGAGTTTAATATTTTGTAAAGTTAAATCACCACATTTGTATAATCAAAAAAGTATGAGCCTTTTAATGATCCTCACCTGGTTCAGCCATAGATCGTGGTTCTGAAGGGAAGAAGAGCAGAATTAGTAGCTTGAATATACTTATTTTTTGCCAGTATTTTTTTTTCCACCCTTAATCGCTAAATATGACCTTTGATCTTCTCAATATGATGGAATACTCTCCTTGATCCAGCTTTCTGTTTTAAGGGGCGGAGGAGGCAGCCAGGCCTTGTGCTCAACGGTATGTCTAATCTACTGAGCGATTTGAACACCTATAAACGCTTCTGAGAATTTATCAATAGGAAATACATGCTGCAAGACGTACTTTTTGGAATTGTAGTACTACTTTATTGTGTCTTGAAGACGATTTCTGAAACCATTACGCACATAAAATCAGGTTATGATAAAACACTGTTTCATTTATGTTTGATTTAGCGTGGTATTTAAGGAATTTCTATTGAGTTTTACCAAGTTTAATATTCCAGTGACTTACGAGAAAACCGCAGATGTTTCGACTGCATTTGAGAATTAAAGTAGAAGTAAATGTTTACAACCTGCCCTGTATCGTGTGCACACACATGGATGTGGAAGCATGATAATGTGCACATCAGGTTACTTTCATGGCTAAATAAGCAATTCACTGCACATAATCACTACTATAATAGCACTTAATTAAAAGATGAGGGATTTCTGGGCAGTGGAACTCTACATCAATGGTGCAAACCCAAAACCAAACAGCAGAAGTAAGGCCGAAGTAGAAAAGGACATTGACGTGGCAAAGGGGTCACAGCAGAAGGCAGAAAAATTCAATAGTTTGGGGAATCTCAGACGAATACTATCTGTGAGCGTGCTGTTCAATTCATCCACAGTTTGGGCTTTTGGAACCCAGATTTATTGCCATAAATAGGGCTTAAATAGTTCTTACAATTGTAAGAGATTTGAAGTGCTGCTGTGTTAGCAATTTTGGTGCTTGCCTATATTTTATTAGACACAATATTTTCACGCAAGAAACGTACTTTTCTGTAATATCCTAAAATCTGGAGAATCTTCTATCAGTGTTCCTTCTCTATACCATTCAACCTTTGGGGAAGGAGCTCCTTTCACCCGACATTCAAAGACAACAAGCTGCCCCTCAGAAGCTGAAATATCCTGTAACATCTAATGGAGAAAATGAATACACAGTCAGTAAATGTCTTATTGGTCTGGAAGTAATGCTGATTTCATTAAAATTTCATAAAGCCACTTAAATCCTGGAATGGCTTAAGAAACGCATAATTCCTTTTATTTTTGCTAGAAAATTTTAATTACTTCTCCATATATTTAATTGACCTCTTTAGTTTTCAAATATGTCATAGAACAAATTACCTTTGTAAATACAGGAGCAGCAATTATAGGTCTTCCATCCAATCCTTGCAAATAGTTAGTGGGACTTTGAGCCTGTAGATGAGAAATTAGAAAGAAGTTCTTTGGTATGAGGCTGGTGGGACATTGGCACGGGTTGCCCAGGGAAGTTGTGGATGCTCCATCACTGGATCTGTTCCAGACCAGGTTGGATGGGGCTTTGAGCAACCTGGTCTAGCGGGAGGTGTCCTTGCCCATGCAGGGGGTTGGAAATAGATGATCTTTAAGATCCTTTCCAACCAAACCAGTCTGTGATTTTATGATTACAAAATATCACATGATGATGTTTAGGTGCACAGATGTTATTTTTCTATATACAGGCAAAACATGCTTTTGGAGTGACAGAGAAGAGATTTTTCTGGGTGAAGTCCAAAGCAAAATATTGAATCCAATGGATATAAGTAGACAACAGCTAGGGATCTTCCTGGATGGGTTACTGCCTGAGTATCAAAAATGCTGTTACTGCCTTATTGAATTAATCACAGCAAGGAAAGCTTCACGGCAGTGTATTGTAACATTTTTCATTGATATTTCACTAAGGCAAATCAATGTAGGCTGCTGGGTGGTAGTCTCCCTTTAAAAATTCTTACATACAAAATCTTTATGGATGTTAACAAGCAAAAGGTAAGTCCAGTCATGTGTGACTGCTACTATAATTCATCTCTTTTGCTAAAATCAGACTGTTTATAGAGGTATTGCCCCATTGATCCTACTCAGTGAAATCAGAATGAAATTATTCTCCTCCTGGGAAACTTCATTAAAGAATTTAATTGACAGATTTTTTTTTTTAAATTTTTTATTTTTATTTTTATTTTAGAGAAACAGAAGCTGCCCCAGAACAGCAGAATTAATGATTCAGTATCTCAGGAAACATAGCCAAATTTTGTAGATGGTGTCTTATAGACCACCAAGATTATAAATGGCAATTTTTGAGACAACTAACACTCCTAAATTAAGCAACCTCTGTCAAAATGGCAAGGTGTGGCAAAGGCTTAGTTCTGTTCTCTTTCTGGTTGATAGTACACATGTATTACTTCACTTTGTATCTCTTTATTGGTTGCCACCTAATTCTAGGCTGTGAACATTGGAAAGGCATTAAGAACATTGAGTTTCTCATTATTTTTTTCAGTTTTAAGTAAATAGGGCTCTTCTTTCCTATTAGGAAAGAATTCACAGTTACGAATATTCTTTGCAACAGAAAGTGCTTGGAATGCATGATAACGTTAATTAAAAAATCTTCAATATGGATATTAAAATATTGTGGTAAATAAGCATATGTACATATAAACACTGTGAAGGATTTAGTTTAAAATAAGTTTAATTGAACAAAAATGATTTTGAGTGAGTTCTGTAGAAAGGGAGAGGAAAAAGTTATTGGCTCACACTATTGGAAGTGAGTGAGTCAGTCTGTGATGTGAAGAGACCGGGGAGTTGACTTCCACACCCAAACGCCCTTCCCAGCACACAGCCTCCTGCTGGAGTGCACGGGTGCGCTCCGTGTGGATCCCTACCGCTGGCCAAGCTGGCGGCAGGTGCTCCTTCTGCTCACTGCTGCAGAAATGCCTCTAACCTGGGGAAGAAAAGTCCCCTTCCCTTTGCCAGCCGCTAAAGGTTAGCAGGTAGGCAGGACATCTCTTCTGTGCACGCAACTGCTGTATGGCTCTAAGATTCAAAGTGGTGGTTCAACAGCAAAGCAAAAACTAGAGTATTTGTGGCTTATGAGTCACAAACTGTAGAAGGAACACCTTTTAGAGCTGACTTATGGTCCTTGAGATTCACCATACTGTCTCCCCTACCTGATTAACTGGTGTCGACACAGGTTGGACAGGTACAGACATGGGCTGAACCATGGCAGATGGTACCTTGGAGGTTTCTTGATGCTTGGTTGCAGTTCTAATGGCAGGAGATGCTGCATTCAAGGAGGTGTCAGCTGGCTTTGGTTTGCTGTGAAATATTAACCAGAAACAAGTTCTCTAATTGGAAGCCAGAGCTACATATGTGTCCCTTAGTTGTGTCTGTCCCAGTTACATGTCAACCCCAGCCTTGCTTCTGAGGTTGAGTTCCAATCGGTCTAAACTGATACATAGTCCTAAGTAAACTGCATTTTCTAAGAATCAAGCTGCATATCCTGCCACTGTAGTCTCTCATACTTAGTTCAGTGACACCAAATATAATACATGGCCTGGATTAACCCAGTTGTGGCTTGAAAGCTGTTCTTACCAGCTCTGAGCAGCATGAGAGAGCGATGCTGGTTTCTCAAAGGACAGTGCTAGTTTCTTTTGAAGTGCTCCCTAAGCTTGTATGAAGGTTTGGGCCTATAAGATAATGGAAATACCATGGTTTGTTTGGATACAGATTTAATAATTTACTGCTGAAAAATTCAGAGAGATATATGCTTTCTAACTTCTCATGCAATTTTGGCAGTGTATAGGTTAGCACCTCTTCACTTCTAGGTTTTTTCTATATGGAATTAAAAGTTTACTTTTTTATTCCTAAGTAAAATAATGCAGACAGTGAAGAGATAGGCTTTTTATTCAGTTTGAGAAATGCACTGGCTGCTCTGGAATGTACCACAGGTCCACTCAGAAAAGCCAGCCTTACTCAGAGTGAATGTATGGTTGCTGTGATCGCCGATTTCTCATTTGAAATTGTGAACTTTTATTTGCACTTGTTCTCCTATTAATTCCCTTTAATTACAGGTGTTCAAATTCACATGACAAGAGCTGGCAGCATTCTTTTTGTTTTTTTTTTTTTTTTGGCTTCTAAAGACATTTGCAATACTTCACAATTTAATGAGGTAAGGATCTTAGAGATGCTATCGAGTGATCAGGATCATGGTCAACACTGTATTAATGCCTAATGAGATGAACAAAAGAAGCCCATTATGTCTGAGATATTTGAAAAAGACTGAGCTAAAACTATGAAAAACTTTTCAGCTCATCCCTAAACCTTTGAGATCTTCTTGATCTTAAGTTTTCTATTAAACCCTTATTTTTATCAAAGTCCATAAATCATTCCAGTCTGGAGTATTTTATGGCTTTGAAGTAAAATCATCTAAGACAGGACTTGTTGTCAGGCTGAGATCTTCAGTCAAAGACACTGCAGTGGTTTGTGTCTGCATTTTTTTAAAAACAATGACATTTGTAATACGTATAACCCTCCTTAATAAATAAGAAAACCCAAGATGCATAAGTCTATGTATTAAAATTTCCTCTTTATAAAGCAATGGTTGCTCTTGGGGTTGAATTAATGTATACAAAGGAATTCAAAATAAAAGACTGATTACTTTTGCTTTCAACCAGTCTGACTTCTTTTCCATTTAATAGAAAGAGTTTGATTCTGAAAAAAAAAAATAGATTTTTAACAGCATTGTATCAGGCTCTAAATGGGAATGGATTTCATTTAGAAAAAATAAAACTATTTCCCAGGTTTTAGATTACATCTGATACCTTTTCTTTCTTTTTATAATTAAGTAGTCTTTTATACCCATCATTTCAGTTCATTCTAGTTCATATGTATTATTTTCCTTATTTTAAATCTAGATAATCTATGTATATCTGTCTTCTGCCAAAAACTTCCTGGCATACCGTATTTTCATGTGAGAAACTGCTATATTGTTTTCCACATCAGACACTTAAATCAGAATTTAAGTTGGGTCTAGTCAAATGACATCTTCTTTAGTACATTAATTTTAGTAGATTTATCTTTAAGGTAACATATTTCTTCTTATGTGTATATTTAATATTAAAGATGAAGTTGAAGATATACAAGCGAATTTATATTTTTTCCATCCTATTTGTAAACAAATATAAACAAATTTAAACAAGCCATTTTACCAAGCCAAGCAACTATACATACGTGCAAAACCCAAGCCAGACAATGCAAACAAATCCCAAACTAAAGCCTAATGGGTTGGAAGTTGCAAAATACTAATGGAAACTGAAACGTCTACACCTGTGGGATTTTTACCTGTAAAAAATATGGAAGATGTAATTGATTTTAAACTTACTGAGCCATTTCGTCTTTGATGATTTCACCGTCAGAGTCAGAAGAAGAGACTCCTATGAAAAAAAGAAAAAGAAAATCACTTAGCAGAGAGGGTTTTGGCAAAGTTTATCTATGAATGATAGAAACCTTTATTCAGATTTCCTCTAGAGCATTCTAAGGCTATATATGATAAAACTGTAACAAAACAAGAGGTCCTGTTGCTGTGGCAGTGAACCAATGTCACACACTGTGTAAGAGGAAGAACTGCTGTTGGTATGAGGCAGATTTGAGATGAGGTGTGATTGAAATGAGGAAAATGTCATCCAAGAGTGAATGTATGCTTAGGTCTTCCTCAGATCCTCTTTAAAAGGCCACTAGGATGATTTAGTCTGTAACTGCTGTTGCAAATCGAGGAAGAGGGTTCTTTTCTCAGACACGTGATACTATCTGTTTAAAAAAAAAAAAAAGGTGAAAAAGAGAGAAATCTGGAATCATAGTTGTTATTCTTAAACTATGGCCTTGTAGCATATTCTGGAAAAGACAGTAGCTCAATTTCCTAACAGCTGTCTTACTGAGACATTTTAGAGGTTTGATTTAGCCTTCATTGTGTTTGAAATCTGCATATTCCCTTCAGTTCCTGCTAGTGAACGTCTCCATCAGCCATGGGGCTTCCATCCAGCTCCCACAGAGTTAGGTAAAAGCAGGCCTTGGCCTCAGTCTCGAGGACCAGTAAATCCCTGCCAAGCACAGACATTTCCCATTAATGTCAGAGGCAGTGCAGATACTAAAAAAGGATTCATCCTTTCACTGTCAGATTAGAGACATGAAGGAACAGTAGAGAAAAATTATCCTTGTATTAGAGTGGGGTAGGTGCTTTAATTTATGAATGGTCCCACTGTTGTCATTGGTGAAACTCACTATCTTTCTCTCCATGAGAAATGGAAAAATGACAAAAGGAAAAAAAAAATATTTTCAATTTGTAATCTTGCTTGCACAATGATAGATGCAATCTAAAACCTTACCCAAGAAAGTGTTCAAAAGAAATTTAATAAATAGGCCTCTCTCAAGGCAAGTAGGATATATTAAAAAGCATAAGGAGAAATAAAAGAGACTGAAATCAATAGATATATATTCTGGTTGATTTACAGCATCTATTCTGCAATTAAATTATCAAATTGCTGGCATATTTATTTTAGTTACACGGTCCCAATAACAGGTTAGGATGAAGTTCTCCTATATAAAATTTGTAATGACTGTAGGGAAAAGGGGATTAATAAGAATTAGGCACAAAGTTTAGGTTCTTATATTCCTTTAGAGTAGCATAGACCAAAAATAAAAGGTGGCATCAGGTTCTCACTATTTCTAGTCTTCAGTCTGTGAGTGAGATATATAAAATGTCTGGGAAGCAACACAATAAAATTCTGTGTAAAGTCAGAAGCAACACAATAAAATTCTGCGTAAAGTCACTTGTCTGAAGGGTATTTTACACAGAAATAATTAATATCTTAGTAATGGCAAAAAATGCTGACTCCCTGCTATGTATTTTCGGTGACAAATTTATTCCACATCTAACAACCAAAATACATTATTGTATCTTAATCCTGTATGACCAAACCAATTTCTGTAACAATTCTAACATTACCTTCTATGTAAATCTCTGCAGAAGTGGAGTCTGTTCCATAGATGTTTGAAGCAAAGCACGAGTAACGTCCTGTATCCTCCTCAAAAGCTTCAACAATAACCAATGAGTGTTGATCACCTTCCTGGATAATTTGAATGTCTGGTGAGTTTTCAAGCTCCTTCCCTTCACAGTACCACCTGCAAGGCAAAAAAATCCTGTTTATCAATTAAAACCACTTGACAACTAGAATGAAAATGTTCACAGTCTTTCTGATGATAAAAGGAGTCGGGTTTAGCCTGAAGATTCTGAGAGTACTGCGGGCAAGTGTTGAGTCAACAGTCGTAGGAATAAAGTGTTTATGATTTTCATCATAATCAGTTACAGCAAATAATAGAGCTCCTTTCTTTGCAGGATTTAAACATACTAACAAAATAGTTTATGTAAGTGACTCTAGCATATATTTTTCTTAATGTACAGATTTTGAAGTAGAGTAGATAAGTTCTGAATGTGGAATGCTATCAGTCCAGCTCTGAATTTCTCTTGAGGTACATTCAGATCTGCGTTGTGGCTTAAACTAGCAGAAAAAGCCCAACCCTAAGTAAACAAATTTCCCTCAAACTTACTATGCCAAAGTTTGTGTTGATTCATAATGCAACTGAAATTTCCTACAATGTTACTCTTTCTTTTTTCATATATTTGAGATAATCTGCTTTTTATAAAAGATAGCATAGATGTATCACAAGGAGAAAGAAGCAATGTTAACAGTATAGATGCACCTCCCTACAGGGGCATGGTCAGTGAGACAGCTGGACCTTGAGTTCTTTTCCGCATCATACTGCTGCTGTTTGTCTTTTAAACGCAGCTATACATCCAAGAACATAACGGGCCCTTTAGAGACTTCACTCTCTCATCTAAAGGCATCCCTAAGTCCCTCAGTGTTCAAAAGGGATGTTTCAGTAGAAAATGCAGGAACCCAAGCAAAAGTAAAGCAGCACCTGAAAAGATGGCTCCATGGGAAGCATTAATTAGAGTAGCTGTCAGCTCAGGCTGAGTGTTAGTAGGAGGGGAGAGCAGGCCTGACTGCTATTGTTTGTTAGGATGGAAAAGACAGAACAGAAAGAGAAAAGCAGGTGGATTTGCAGAACCAGATGCAAATTTAATAAGACAATCTAGGTTTTATGAAGAAGGTGTAGTACTATGTATAGGGATCCAGAGTTAAATGTGTGTGATAATAGAAATACCTGTATTTCTAGCTGAATTTGAAAAGCCAAACTGAGGTGCATTCACCTTCCCTGTAACTTTTCTCATAAATATAGATAAATATATTGTGTTTTCTTTTTACTGCTGCTTTCTTAACTAAGTATGGTTAATTAATGCATCTTGTGCGTGTGTGGGTGGGTACTGTCATGCTGATAACATTTTTAATTCAACTGATTTTTAAAAGTATTTTTTTCATCCGTCTTTATACAGTAGTTTGGTAGAAGTACCTGCTTATTTTCAAGTGCATACAAATGCTACCAAAGCAATGGCAAATGTACTTACTATTATATATTACAGCAAGTAAGGCCAGTTGCAGACAGGATAAGGATTATTTTTGGAGTAATAAATTGTAGTAATTCCTATTTCCTAGCTCATACAATAAGGTACTTTGATAAATTTCCATCTCAGATAATTTTGAAAAACAGGAATAAATAAATTTGTTTAACCATTCAGTTGTATCCACCTCTTGGGAGCATAACTTTTTACAACACCCTGCGCTACAAACTAAGCATAAAGAAAACCCCACATTAATATCTTGGCATAACAAAGAAACAAACAAACGACCTTTGAGACAGCCCATACAACTAGAAAACCAGAATTTAATAGAAGTATAATGTCAAAGTGGAAAAGGAGCCTCAAAGGGACTGAGAGGTATGAAGGAGTACAGATCTGGAACTGAAATGCTGATCACATAGCTGAGAAGTAAACCATGCACTATTTGTGCACCATCAGTCCTAGCTGTCCAACATGGCTTTCTAAGTAGACAGGGTATTCCCCAGTCTACTTGGAGTTGCACGTTAGTGTAATATGTAGCTGTACAGTCAACTGACTTCAGAGTACAGCTTGGAAAGCGTACAGGTCTGCCTGTTATGGAGGGAAGCTGCTGCAGTGAACAATGAATCATACTGCTTAACACAATTTCCCCTTTTAGAAAGGCAAACCTTTGTAGCTAGGGAGTTAGAACTTAAGAGTCTTGGTTCATGTCTACATCTCTTGCTTATTCTCTTTTACAAGCCTCCACTGTAACAGGAATTGAAAATGGGTCGAAGAAAATTACTTTTATGAATTTAGCCTTTCCATTTGCAATGGGCAGTCATACAGTAATTATCATTGTGTTAAAAGAGGGTGCTGGTGTGGTATGAAATGTCCTAGCTCTCTTCCCTGACATTTCACAGCTGAACTATAGCTTTGCTTCTCTAAAATATATTCACAGCCTTCTTGCAGGGTTTTACCAACGAGAAGCTGGCACCGCTTTATGCAGGAAACTTCACCCAAGGTTACTCTTTTCTCTTCCATTTGTGCCTTAGGGGTCTGACAGACAAGCTCTTGCAGATCTGGCATCACTACTTTAAAAGGTTAAAATCCTGCAGTCTGCTTTGCTAGAGATTTCTCACTCTATAGCAAGGATGGCAGATTCAAATCTGTACCCAGGCCTGGCTGCCCCAGTTCTGCTCTAATGAAAATGGATTTACTGGCCTAATAAAAATAGGAAACTAGACATGTGGATCTAAGATAACTGAACCACACCAATTCTCTTATATATTGCTTTTGGTAAATGTTAATAGTCATAAAAGAAGGGACTGGGCAGTCAGGAGACTACAGGCACACTGGGAATTGCCACAAGTATTTCCTTGAACTCAGTGTGAGTCACAACATTAAGGGAGTATTTCTCCATCCTTCAGAAGTTGGACATAGTTCACTTGCTAGGTTTTCTACCACTCTGCTGGGCAAAATGAGATGCTCCGAGGTACTTTCTGTCAGTGGACAACCTGTCTGGGACAACAGTAGCTTTCAGCAGCCATTCATACTGCTTCTCAAACCTCAGTGGAACTTGTTTAAGGTGCTTCACAGCACAGCTGTAGACAGTGTTCTGGATATCAACCAAACCCGTACAACAGGCAGCACTTTTGGAAATTTAAGAGACATCTGCCATCATACAAAAGGGATTAGTAACATCAGCACATATCCTGGGATGCCGACTGAGCTAGCACATGTGGAAAGACAAGCAAGAACTTACTGGCTGTGCTGGCTCAGACTACGAGTCCACCGAACCCAGCATGCTGTCTTGACAGTGGCCAAAAGCAGACACTTATGGAAGAGTGTAAGAACGGAGCTAATATACACACCATTCTATTTATCTTTATCTTTTATTTACCATTCTCTTGATCTTTTTTAGAAGGTGTGAAGCAGCACTTAAAAATAATCTCAGAGAGTTGAAATCCCTCGTCTTAAAATGATTATTTACACATTACCTCCCTTCTAAAGATTTTCACCTTCACAGTACCATTACCATTATTTTCTAATAGATGACATTGTTTAGGGTTCTTCACTAACATTTAGTTTGCAAATCCTGCTTTTTATCTGTGTCATCATTATCTTGAAAGAATTGGTTTACACTTCCATTCAAAATACATTTCCTTTAAAAATAATGATCTTTCTGTCTTCTTCTGATTGAGCTGTAGTGTTCATATTCTGTCCTAGTCCAGAAAGGTACCTTCAGATCCTCTAGCTAAAACCTCTTCAAAGAGAACAAACATCTATTTTAGATTTTGCCCATAATGACTTGCCCAGTTCTGGTATTTTCCTCACTAATAATTAGATACAGTGGGGGTTTTTTTGGCTGGCTCTCCAGAAGTACATATCACATTTGCTTTTCTAGATGTCCTTATAAGCATGTAATACAGGCATGGTCTGTGGTCCTTGGTATCCAGAACACAAATATTTAGTGCCTGGGATAAAGGAACAACTCTACTCTAGGTGAGGAGAATAAATGTTTAGCAATCCCAAGGGAGAAACATGGTAGTGTGAATTACAGGATTGATTGGAAAGGTCCTTTGAAATTGATTAGTGCCATTTTTGAGTTCTAGATCTTGAAATTGTGTAGGATTCCTGTGGTCCCAAAAGGTGATTTTTTTTTTTTAATTATTCTATGTACACTATGGCTTGTTCTTCTGTTGTCAAGATTTACAATTGGTGATAATTGACGATGGTCACCTTTTCAGGAGAGAAAACCTAAGGTTCATGCACAGTTACATGACTGCAAGCACAAATTGGGTATATGAGTGTACAAGTCACCTTTTAGGTGTGTAATTCACGTAGGCAGCTGTGTACTTTGGGAAGTGAGTCATGGCACTTACTCATGTCTTTTTATATACCTGCCTCATGCCTCCCTTATAATGTAGCCTTGTTCTAGCATGTTAGCTTTAGCAGATATGAAAAACTCTTAAGGAGAATGCCCATATTCTAGAGTTTGATCTAATTTTCATCAGTGTCTTCTCAGAACATTAAAATAACTTACATAGTGCAGGGATATTGTATTTTTGTGTCTACTCAAATGTGGCTTCTCGCTCAAGTGACACAAAAGCAACACGCGTTACACAAAGTGCTGCGATGTAATCACCGGTAAGATACAAGAACTTATGTTACTACTGATCAGCTTTTCTTACTACTCTGTTGTGTTTGTGTAAAGAGAAGCCTGTACTGCACGCTTTCACGAGGCACAGTTCTCGTATAAGCAAATTTAAACCCACCAGATATGCTATTTCTTCCAGGTTTTTAGTAATATGGATAGTAGTATATTCCTTTAGTAGACTCAGACAGTGAAGCAGGATTGACTTAATTCTTTTTCCTTTGATTAGTCCAAAATTTGCAACATAAGAGATGTAAAACTTCAGGAATAAACTTCTGTTTCAAACATGTGTTTAGTTCATCTATGCAGTTGTTCTTTAGTTACCATATTCACCATAATGTTCAAGTATTTTGGGATTAAGCTGAGAAAAAGAGCATGCTACACATGTGTTTTCTCTTTGCAATGCCTATAAATGGAAAACAATTCTCTCTTGTGAAATGAAGCTTTATGTAAATCTTTGCTATGGCCCTATCTATTCCTTGCTTATTAACATTTTATTTTATTCTTACCATAGAAACATTGTACGTGGTAGCAATGAGATGTCAGTTTCAGGGGGAGTTCTGACATTGAGATACGTGACATGACTGAAGTAGCAATACTCTGTCACCGGCATTTAATTCCTGCCATGAATTCATTGTACAAGGCAGGTTCACATTAGGCACAAGCAGTGTCATCTGTTGTGCCAAATTCATCTGAGATCCTAATCCATTGACTTGACTGAAGTTGCATGTAAGAGAAGTTTGGCTCTCTTGACTAAAAGAGATCAATGTTTTCATTCAGCAGCCAGGAAGAAAAAAATCTTAATCAGTCTTACATGGCTTAAGAGCCTCAAAAAACCTGATTAGTTGCAGATCTAGTCTCCTTAAACAAAGCAGCACTAAAATGCATTTCTTAAGCTTTGAATGTCTACATTAAAGAATGTTTTCATGGAAACCTTATGACATACAGCCTGTTTTTAGAACATCAAATCCTCATGACACGTCCAGAAGAGCGGTGTATGCCAAAACATGCAATGTGAATCATAAGTAAAATTAACCTAGGAGTGATGTGCCAAACAGTTCAGAAAACTGTAGGCACCTTTGAACTTGGAATAAGGAGTGCTCTTCTCATGGAGAAGAGTGAATGTCACACCTATCATTACTCATGCAGAAACTGAGCTGTCGAAGAAAGCATGAGAACAAGGTCATGAAAACCTTTTACCCTTCGGAAATATGCCACACACTTCTCTGAAATGCTTGTTTCCAACCCACAGTATAGTCAGAGTAAAGTAATCAATCAATAATTGTAGTAGTGCTCTTTAATTGTGAGCTTATGTTTGAGCTAGCTAGAGGCCCATGTACTATAATAGTATCAATCTTTGTCTCTTCTATGACACTGCATTCAACTGATGATGCTGAAAAATGGATAAAGTTTCATTGAAACTTCTTCCTAGATACGTAGGCTGAGCAAGCTTCCTCTAACATGCAGGCTTGTTACGTTAAGGCTGAGTTATCTTAAAAAGCAGTTGGACAGGTCTATCTGTATTCGGACAAGCAGGATTTACCTTTCCATCTATTGATATTTCAAATCAGTTCCCAGTTTCTTCTGTAGCTCCACCATGCAGTTTTCTGTCCCTTGGTGAACCCCCGTATACCCCAGATAGTTATCTGCAGAGCCTGTGAACTGTACTACTTCATCATTATCAATGATATTTTGATCCTGATCCATCAGGAATGTCATTAACGTAATTTTTTTATATCTTCAGATTTGTTTTGTACTCTCTTGCTTTCAAACGTGATATCTGCCCATCATATTTTCCAGTTCTTTCCATTCCTGTGATGAGCTTCTTTCTAAATCTCCTGTTTCTTAATTTCTCTTCTATAATCCCCATGACATCAGTTTAACCACCTGGTTGTTCCCAGTGTTGACTGAGAAACTACATTAGACAGCTTGTTGAATCTTGTTCTTGTTTCACAATGCTCTGGGTTCCCACAGTACTCTTTCTACGTTCTAAGTGTTATAAGCATTATAAGTAACTTCGGTGGTTAGGAAGTGCATTTCAAGTCCAAGGACACAGACAAGCATGCATTAGCACACGTGCGTCCAAAGGAGGCTTTTTACTGAGTTTGGGCAGTCAGTTAAGTTGGAGAAAGAAGAAATCATGCTTTAAAGTCAGTCAACATTAAGCTTTCTTTCATCAATTGTTACCTTGCCAGTTAGTCCTTTCCCAGGACTAATGGTTTTTGTGTCTCTCTTGCTTATCTATTAGAATCCTTCCGTCCTTGCCCAGTTCCACAGATACTGAACTAACTCACCAGAAACCTCCAAAACCTGTTACCCTCAAAGCAAGACTGTTGCCAGTTCTGAGCCCAGTTCTGGGCATAGTTGCCTGACTATGTCCAACAAGATGCTTTCTTCACTATTTTGGAAGCTTTGCACAGCAGATCAAAGACAAGCACTACTTATAGGGGAAAAAACCCTGCATTCTCATGGTCCCCGTGGTTAATGGAACACATACCCTAAAGTACAGTATATTTTCTGTTTTCCTGGTGCTGTAGCAGTGACTAAAAAGGACATAACTACTGGAAGCACATCAATATTTATCACTCAAGCAAGTGAACTTTATATACTCTTTCTTAGTGTTACTCCTACACATTGGAGTTGAAAGAATCTTGGATGAACGGGACAAAATGTTTGTTAACAAATGATCAAGAAACTGTTCAATCAACTAACATTCCCAGCTTTCTCCTTCATTCTGAAATTGAATTCCAAATTCTGAAACTGAAAGCTGAGCTTGATCTTTTTCTTTAGCTTGACTGCTTAGGACTGGTTTTCCCCATGTGACTCCTTTCTCCCCGTCCCTACTTCCCTTGGCCTTGGGGCATCAGTATGTGAGTTCTGGATGTCTGTGCTGGCTGCTCTAAGACCCTGACCTGGCTAAAAGCATGAGTCAGTAAACCAGGCGTGCGTTTCTCTTGGGAGCAGTACAGGTTTGGCAGCAGTGTATTATCACTGGAAATGTCTGATGAATGCTTATTCTACGAAAGACTAACAGTTCCTCTATTGACTGTCATTAGCATAAGTAGCTTATTTTATTATTTAAAATAAACAAAATCAAATGTTGAAATAGAAATTTTGATGGAAAAGCTTTAGTCTTGTTGGGACAAAAATACACCTAAGTTACAAAGGTACCCATCATCCAATTCTGTGGAATCAAGCAGTCCCTGAGTTGGGAGCATAGGCATCCTGGCCATCCCTGGACATTCCATGGGATGAGTCATTGTTCCTGGGTTCTCTGATATGCCTTTGCGAGGCTTTATAGTGTCAGTTTCTAATTCAGGTAGCGGTTAAACACGTAAACTTAGATGGCACGAACACTCTGTCAGTTTTATGTAAGTGCCAATGGCAGGGGCATGATACACTGCTGTAAGGCTGGTGGTGTGGCCTTCTGGAGAAATACACTCTGGCGCAGAACGCTGATTTTATGTATGTCTATAAACAAGCAATTCAGTGTTCACCTTTTCTGAATACAAAGAAAGGCAGAGTTTTTGTACAGGTCTATATACAGGAAAGAAGGTTATTTTAGTTATTTTCTTTTTCTTACGAGCTATGAATGATGAGAGAAAAGAAATTTCTCGTGTTCAGGGATCCTACTGACATTTTAAATCTAAAAAATATTTATCAAATCAAGTATCTAGAGAAATGTCTCAAAGTCTTTGTAAGCAAGAGAAGTCTTCAGGTAGTGTTGCTAATATCTAGGGGATGATGATATTTCCTGTCTGTTTTCTGTCAAAAAACCCCAAATTTCTGGCATTATTTTCTCTTTTAATCAGAGTTCTCTATGAATTTAAGGACTGAACACAATACAACATTTATAATGGCATAAACTTCACCAAGGGAATACCTCAAAATGGTTAATTAAAGCAGTGAATTTAAGCATAGTAGAAAGTATATTATCCCAAACGAGTTTGTTTGGTTTTTTTTTTTCCCCAGCTTAGAACAGATTCCTCCTCTACAAACAAATAATTCAGTACTTTGGAAGCTCACATTCCTGTCAGGAACAAGAGACTGCGTGGCGCCGCGGGTCAAGGTCTTGGTGGGAACTGATTACCTACTGAAGGCACTAGTGGGTCAGAATGGTCTGACAGGCACAATTCAGGCATCCTGGGAACTGGGCGACTTGTCTTCCTGACAAGGCTGACCCTAACAAGAGGATTCATTTGTAGATCCTTGTTCCTATGTACTTAATAATGCTTTGTAGAAGCTTCTTCTAGGAAATTAGGAGTTTGTGTGCCAGAAATCCAAGGGATTGGAAGACAGATTCAATTCTTTACCAGAAAAAATCTTTGTAGGTTTCATCTTTGGACATAGAGATAGTTTTCATTTGGTGATGGTGCCTATTAGTTCAGTGAGAAAAATGATAAGTGGTGTTGACTACAGTAGAAGTGGTACTAGTGCTGTACTCAGCATTGGTGAAATATGCAAAGACAGTGTGCTGACAATTGGAAAAAGTGGACAATCTGTGAAGCTCACAGTCCCTTAATTAAATGCTGAAGATGCAATTAGTTCTTTTCAATATTTAGAAAAGTGACATAAGTTTCTAAAATGCCTGTAAAAAGGAGAGCCAACCATCTAGACTATGGGTATCGATGATACTGCAGATACTAGGATGCAAGTATGTATAGCATGTCTCTAGAAGTTGGATAGAGTTTTCCTTTCTATTGGTTTGGTACAGTCCCAGCAAGGGAAATATAATTCCACCACTGTAAGTGAGAAGTAAATTTGACTAATGAGTTCTATATGAAGAAATTTGGATCTAGAAATGCTGATAAGATCTAAGAATTTTCAAGATAAATTGAAAAGTTACAGTAATCTGTTTCTCATTCCACTGATGTCATTGATGAACAAAGCGTAACCTTTTCACATTTCCTTTCATCTCCAGTGATCTTTGCAAATGTTACTTATTTAGCTTTCAAAACCCTCATAGATATAAGTGAAAACTGAAGCACCAGAATTAGCAGGCTAGTCACATAACATGAGTGTCAATTAATAAAGGTGTCTTACACTTGATAAAACAGAAGTGTTTTTTTCAAAGGTCGCGGCAGAATCACTATCAAAATCTGAATTGGAATTGAGCTGCTCCTGGTTATTTATGTAGTTACTTAAATTAACTCCTTTCCTCTCTGCTCATGTATGGATGTTTTTGGCTTATAGGATCCTATGTTCACTCATCTGAAATATCTTATAGGATCCTATGTTCACTCATCTGAAATATCTTCAGACATCAGCGTGAGGTATCGTGGCGACTGGTCTTTTTAGCCAATTTACACAATCAATCTTGCTTTCCATAGACAACTAACTTTTCTCACTTAGGAGTTAGCACTTTAATTATAAAAATATAGTATTTTAAACCAGTTTGCTAAAATTCAAAGAAAGCATTGTTGAAAAATATGTTGTCTTAGAATATGAGCAACCTTTTGTATGATTTAAAGAAAGTAATTTTTTTTCCTGATCTATTTTAATACCCAAGATCAAGAGACTTCCACTAGAGATTACTGAAATACATGCATCAAAATATCTGGAGAGAGTAAGGGATACACCTACCGTTACAGAAATATAAAATGACAAGTGCACAGTAAGTTTACCTGACTTGAGGTGCTGGGATTCCTACCACAATGCAGTCCAATTGCACTTTGGTTCCTTCAGGAACTTCCCTGCTCTTCAGTTTTTGAGTAAAGCGTGGTGGTTGTCCAATAGGCTCATCAGAACATACAGATGCAGATTCTGACTCTGTTTTTAGCTCTGCACTTGTTAATTGATTAAGAGATTCCAACTTTGATGCCTGTTGATTGTCTGTTTGTTCAAATATTTTCTCTGCTTTGTTTTCCAAGTCTTGAGGTACTGGAATGGAAAGCCGTTCTCTGTTTTCTGATGTGCTAGATAGGCTAGAGCTACCTTTTTGAGCAAGTTTATTCTTAGAATCAATTTTGCTTCTGTAGTTTTTGCATGTTCGGGGTCTTATTCTTTCAGAGTTGTGAGCTTTGAACAGTGACGAGAGCTCCTCAATAAAATCTGCAGCCTTGTTGAGGAATTCCTTTTTTGATTCTGATTCAGAAGGGACTTGATGTTTCTTCATATCTTGAGAGCTCCCTTTGGAGTCCTTTGTATTTTTGACATGGTCCTGACAAAAGTTTGAGTGCAGGCCATTGTCTGATGTTTTCAAATCGGTAGACTGGGCCATTTGTTTGTGTTTTCCTGTGTTTTTCAGCTGATCTGGGGGATGCTGTGAATGTGCCTGAAGCTCATCCTGTTTAGTTTCCAGTGGATTCTGACCAATAGCTTGTCTTGCCAGGTTTACACTTTCATCTAGCTCTTCTTGGCTCAAAAAGGCAGAGAGATCTGGAAGGTCATCTTGGGCAGCTACCTCATCTGAATCACCAGAAGCGTTGCCGTAATGGAAATTATGAGAAGCTGGTTCTGATCTGCTTCTTTCGCTCCTCCCTTGATGGTTAGTTTCGGCTAAATAACTTTCTCTCAGAAGTTGAGATATTGAAGTTGAGGATTCTAAACTGTCGTCTTGCATGCTGCCAACAAAAAGGACAGATAGGACCACACCTTATCAACAGCAAATTTTTTGACTGCACACAATTACAGGCTTCTGAAAAGCAGAACACATTTTCAAAGTGTCTCTGTGTGCTGAATATCAACTTGTAAGCATGGCCTAGTTTTAAAGGCCTGCTTCTGTCCATACTGATAGATAGTATTGCCTTCACCCAGGACAATTCATCCTTTATCACTTTCTACCATTGGTAGCCTTATATAGCTAAAGCAAGTGTGGTAATTTAGACCTTGTTCCAGGCAAAACTTCAACTACAGAGCTATTAACTGAGTTTCATTGTCAAATCTTTATCACTGCTTATGTGTGTTTCATAGCTAAGAAAGAAACTCATCAGAGACATTAAATGATGAGACTGAAAGTCATGAGAGAATAACAGTGCTTTTAAATTAAATTAACTTTAGCTTGAAAGACACTGAAGTAGCAAGTAAATGAACCCTCAAAAGCATTTGAGGAATGAGAGGAGGAAGAAGGGAAGAAAAGAATAAAAATAATCTGTAATGACAATTTTTCATTTAAATTCTTAAAGTTATTGCATTATAGGAAGCAATAATGTTGCTAAATGTTCTAAACCTTCTTAAATTAAGCATTATTTATAATGAACTATTTAAAGTAAGTAGAGAATGATGTTATTATTTGATATAAATGTCATTTGTACTGTCGGCCTTTCAAAATCATTATCTTGCATCATCCTGATTCTGAAAAAAATGTACCAGAGATGACAGTATCAGAAAGCCTGTACTTAACCTGCAGGCATGATGGGCAAAGCTACAGTACCCCTTTTGATACTTCAGTACTTCTGCATAATAATAATAATCTCCATTTTATTTACACAAGAGCCATTATGAATGTAGGGGGATTCAGACATCCTATAAACACATTCTTCTTAAGGTGGCTTAAATATTAAGACAAGACAGATACTCTTCAAACCCTTCAGAGATACCGACACGAGCTCGTGACTTATTTACTGAATTTCTCTCTCAGAATATGCAGTGCAGTGTCTCTCTCCCACTTCATTTATGGCCTGTCAAGTCTTGCTGTGATGGTTTCAAATATTCCTGCCCCAAGGTGTCTGATCTGTCACACTGCAGAAGGTTCTGTTCCTGTCATGGCATCAAGAGAAGGGAACATGTGCATTTTCATTCATAGCCTTATGCAACAGCTTGAATGGCCAGAGAAAGGGAAGGAAAGTAAAAAAGGTATCTGTACTGTGAAAGGCTTTCTGCTCTGCTAGTGGGACGGTCGTCCCTGGAAAAGGGCTGGTAAAAAGCAAATGAAGTGGTAGTATCACATACTGCTGCAGTGTTTCTTCCTGCAATAGAAGTGACAGCCCTTCTTCCTTATTTACAAAAAGGAAAGGTACAATTGAAACTGTTTACATTCTTCTTCAGTGAATGAACATGAAGCTATGATATGCTGATGAGCATTTTGAGACCTTAATCCCTCTGCCTGAGACATAATTTGTTACATAAAAAAAATATTTTTCTTACAGGAATATTTGACGTCTTACTTTTATTGATTTTGGTTTATTTTGGTGATATGAAACAAGAGAAATCAATAATCAAACAACAACACCCTATCTAAATTTGTGCCTGTATGAAAAAAATGACAAAATACCATAAATCATATGCTTCCAAGCACCCAGTCTAGTCCCTGCAGCTGAGCCAGGGCCTGCAATATTAATTGAACACTTGGCATTGAATTATCTGGCACAGTGTTTCAGTGAAGCTGCGGCACGTAAGAGAACATTGATTTGGGAAGCCCACATGAGATAACATTTAAGCTGTTTCATGACTGGACAGAGTATGTAATTTAACCTCTTAAGAGAACAAAGAGGTCTCCGTGAGGCTTAAAGTTCCTGCTCTATGGATACTACTTTTGCTTGCTCAGCTTTTACTTCCCAAACAGCTGTGCTGAAGCTGAACATGTTTAAGGGGTTATATTATCTTGTTTATGTGCTGATAGCATACTATGTGCTGTAAAGGTCACAGCTAAAGCTACAGTTTCAGTTCCAAAGAGTTTAAGTACATTCTAATGGAAGGAGTTTACAGCCTGGAAGACAAACCTGGCACATGGATGTACTGCAGACCTAGAATATAGGGCAGGTTTGCTTTAGAGCTCCTCCACACGTGCTGCCGTGTATCTACGTAAAAGCAGAGGGGTAGAAGCAGAGCCGTAGCCAGCTTTTCACTCTGCACAAGCAGCTGGCTTAGCCTGCAAAAAGAGAGCATTGTGTGCTTTTAGCAGGATTTCAGAGGAGGTACGGTCTCTCAGAACACCTCTGGAGGGCTGCAGCTCTGCGCTAGCCTCTCTACATGTGGCTACAGCTAAATTACTAACATGCAGCTGTGTGAGTCTGTGTGGAGCTTTAGGTGCTCCAGTGGAAGGCTGTATGTTAGGTAGTTGGAGAAGAATGTGTTTTACATGGTTGCAAAATTTAGCTTGCTACATTTCTTGGCCACACTCTTTCTGAAACATTTCAGAATGGCACATCTTCATTTCATCTCAATGTCGGTAAAGGTCATCAGAGCTGAAAAAAGATGATGCAGGTCTTTTGAGAACACTGGACATTCTAAGGAGGAAATGCAAGTAGGGAAATGATACTGTGCGATCAAAACCTGCTGAAGTCAAATGAAGAACTCCTGTGATTATTTTGTTGAGAGAGGGTATGTGAAAGTCATCTGACTGTGACTATTCAGGGTTTCATTTTCCTCTGTTGTAGAAATATTGCTTGATTTTCTCATTTTAGTGCTGTCTGTTTTAACAGAGGTTGTTAATCACAGTGCAGCTTTTTGGCAGATAACCAGAGTAAAGCAACCATTTTTGAGTATGGTTATTTGAGACTGATGTGAATCTTGCACATCTTCTATTTGTCTTTTGAACAAAGCATCGAAACATGAAAGAAATCATTTCTTCTAATCTAAGAAATAATTACTCCTAATTCCTTTAAGGACTATTACTGCAATCTGAAGAGATGCTCTTAAAGAAGATGTGTTTAGCTTGGCGAAATAGCTTTACAATTCTAGTTTGCAAAAACAAGTATAGTGAAGAAGCCGCTGTCTGATAGCAAAAGGAGGGAAGTCACATGCAAATTACTGCACCATAAGAAAACTGGGAGTGCCTATACCTGGTGAAAATATAAAATGATAGAGAAAATTGTAGTCAAATCAGAAGTTCCTTGTACTGAAGGTTTGTTTTGGCAAGCTCTAGTGCAGTTGTATAAAGCATCTTGCATTTGGTTGCCCAGGCTGGGCGTCACAGCTTTACATGGAAGAGCAAAACCCACGGTCCATCACAGTCCCGAGTGAACATACAGGAAGCACATGGACAAACCCTGTCTCTGCCCCTCTGAGGGCAGTTGAGCAGATGTGAATGGGAAAAAACAGTTTCCCAGTAAAGGAGCTGGAACAACTGCCTTCCTTCTGCCCATCAGAGCAGAAGAGATAGAAGGCAACAGAGTGGTGCTTCTGGTGCTGGCAAGGAAAGTATTGACAAGAATGAATCTGATGCCAAATTCTTAATCCTTAGAGAGCCATTGCTTTTCTTTAGAGCTCACCTAGAGTCAGAATACTGTATCTAACTCTTTTCTATTTTCAGCTTGTGTAGAAGATAACTTTTAAATTATTTTTAGTAAGGAAAAAGTTGGGTACTAGTCACATGTAGCACTTTGAGGCAGTGCTTGGCTACTGAAGTTTGAAGGTACTTTGAATTATGTTTCTAATTAAATGAAAAGTGTTGAGTTTTAGTTGCTGTGAGGCTACCAGACAATTCAGTTACAATTATCTTTCTCTTATGCCTTTGGAGATGTCCAGTTTCCTTTTTTTTTTCTTTTTTTTCCTACAAGGAGTTGTTGTAGCCCTTCTCCAAGCTATTGACTGAGGGAAGCACTGGGTAGGTTGAGCCATTCAGATCTCTCAGTCAGGAGACAACAGCTTTTGTTCAAATGAAACCAAGCATATAGCCTGACAGGCCTATACAGGGTCTCAAGGGCTAGATAGCAAGAAGGCTGAATTCAAGATATTTTCTAAAATATCAATTAAGTTGTATTTCAGGTGAGTGAAAAGATATCACCAGAGGAACAACTATGCATTAAAGTTTTGATTAATGATAAATAATAATAATTTAGCCCTTATATAGCCAAAATTGGAATATAAGCTCCAAAATTAAGATCTGGTCTTGAATTCAATCTTTCTCTTTGCTTGACTTTCTGGATTGATTAGACTGTCATGTGGAATTGGCCTTGATTTACTTTGAGCCTTCCCTTTCATTTTTCCTGATGGGGACTTTGGAAGGGAAATGTCTTTGTGGACTGTACCGCGGTCCCCAGTGTGCAGCAGCACGGAGTAGCAATGCAAGGCACACCGCTGCCATATCATGGAGCTAGCCAAATGTGTACTGTAATTGCAGATTATCTCTGTGGAGCAGATAAGTGCAGATAACTCTGTCGAGTAAGCAGTTAAGAAGGATAAACTCTAGAGAAAACACAGTAGAGAGCAATCAATGAAAGCACAAAGAATTCTGCAGACTGGAAAAATGTGTCTCATAATCAACCAGCATCAAGGGGAGTAATTGCAATGCTAATTAAAAATAATAGTTCTAAACTGGTGTTATTTTGGATTGAAAATGGGTTGACTGACTCCAGCAGTCAGCAGTTCTCTGCTCTTGACTTGTTCACTACTTACAGCACCAAACAAATGCATTGAGGGCAGCATATTTTGATTTCCTGGGACACTAACAGCGGTGACTTCGGGTACCTACTGTCTTGGGAGGCATCAGAGGATGTCACGAACAAAACTGACTCCATGAACTTCTTCAGTCTACTAATTCAGTTTCCACTAGCCAACTGACTGTGCAAGCTTTCTGGGTTTCCAAGAGCCAATACTTATGGCAGTGTTCTCTTATTAGCCAAGTGATCTTTAGGATAAAATACTCACAGAGGTAGAATTAGTTTCCATGGTTTATTTTGGCAGTACCTTGACCTGAAAATCCTTACATGGGAGGAGGGCAAATCAGACCGCAGGAAGCTTGCACAGTGTGACACCAGACCTTTTCATTTCCTCTTGTTTTAGGCTTGTTAGACTCATCGCTGGCTCACAACTGAAAAAAATATGATCTTTGCCTGAGAAAAGAACAGTAGTAAATCTCAGCAAAGCTGAAGGGGATCCCACATATATCTGAGTGCAGATCCTCTGCTTTACTCAGTGAGAGACAGCTTTGAATGCTCGATGCCGTAAAGATGTTCCTTTCAAAGCCTCCTTCACTGTATCATAGTAAAAAGGTTATCTGAAAACAGCAGATTTAATGCAAAAAAGTATTTGAGCATCTCCTTTGACCTTCAGTTGTAGTTAAAAATGAATAATTTTAGTCAGTACGTGTTCCTGTCTAGGTCTCCAAGCTAATGTTACTTTAATTGAGACTGCTTGTTTATGTAAACCCTAGTTTGCAAACTGGTGCTTCTTTCTCTGCATTGTGGCACCTTTGCGGCCTTCACACAGCAAGGCTCTGGACCTGTATGCCCAGAGCTTCCACTTGCAAACTGGAAAGTTTAGCAGATAGTAGAGGCTATATCCTTTCCCAGTTAAGTTAACTGCACATAAATTGCAGTTATTATATGATTGCAGCTATGAGAACCAAGTTCAGAGATGACACAAGTGGTCTGTCTTGCAGACATTTAATGATCGGAATCACATTCTTATGTGCTTGCGGGATTTCTCACTTAGCAGTTGCCATTGTCACCATTTCCGTTACTGCCCGTTGACAAGCTGTAGCTGCTGCAAGACAGACCTTGAGACTCCAGACACAGGAGGGATTAGGCTGGAGCAGTGGACTGAGGTTAGACGTCTTGGGTGTTTGGAGGTGTGAGTCCAAGATATTTTTAATAATTGTATTAAAAGGCTATGTGGTTTACTTTTCTATCTTAAGATACATTAGTATCTTTGAATTACACTCCTTGAATCAAGGTCAAGTAACTAAATTTCCATTTCCAAGAAATGTAATTAAATAGAGCAAATCAAGATCCTCCAGAAGTGTAACAACTTCTGATGGAAACAAAATCCCTCTACGAACAAGTAGGCTAAAGGTTATGCCCATGTTTAGGAAACATCTATTTTTCCATATAATCTTTTTACTGTTCTAAGTATATATTGCATTTTCTTTCATCACTATTCCATTTTATAAACTCCAGACCTTAAAACTCTCACTTGATTGTAAGGCTAAAAGAGTCTTGTGGCTGTTCCTTGCTCACTGTTAGGTAATTTTGTAAATAATGAAAAGACTGGTGGTAGTGGTGTTTTAAATAGATTGACATACTGCTGCTCTTTGCTTTAATGTAATTGTCTGCTGTTCAAGGGATTTTTAAATTAATTTTTTAATTTTTTAATTACTCTTATAAGTGATGTATGGCTACTACTGCATCTGCTCAGAAAAATAAGTAGAATCAGGCCCTCTTCTGTAAATAAAACCTCTAATTGCCCAGTTTCTGCCCTTAGATGCATTGTGGGATAGATCTATAGGGACTCACTTAAACTAGCCAAGATTTACTTGCAGCTGTGAACAGAATTACTAACCTCACAGCCCCTCTATTTGTAAATACCACTCAGTTAAATCTTTTAAGCAGTTTTTAGGTAAAGTGCAGTTTTTAGGTAAAGTGCAGTTTTACTCTACAAATTGAATCCTAAACCTTTAAAAGTGGTACCTATAAAAGAAAATTCCCTTCCAAAAGGAAGAGAAAAATGAGAAAGGAAGAGAAAAATGAGAAAGGAAGGAAAGGAAGAAAAAGGGAAGAAGGGGAAAAAAAAAAAAAAAGGTAAATATGGAATATCCAATATGTAGAATTTTGGGGAAATTTTATTATTTTTAATAATTTAATGGCTTGGGAGTTGAACAATGCCTCCTTTTTGAATGGTTGTGATAGTGAATTTGAGTCTTAACTGGTAAAACCAGTAAATTCCTTTTAAACTGAAATTGCTATCTGGATTTTCATTAGAAAGGGAATATACAATTGAATTATCTATATACAGTTACATATAATCTGTATTTAGTGAAGTAGTGCTGAAGTAATAAATAATTTTAATTTATAGAGGAATAATTTATTATGTGTTTTTGTAATGAACATCAGATAAATAATCTTAAACCAGAAGTAAGTGATTTGAAGCTGGGAATATTTAAGAGTCTAGATTTCTGTAGCAGAAGCTCTATCAAGATTGTGTTTTGTAGTGCTGTTGGTCTCCTCTAAGACAGCTCTTTTCTTCCTATCTGGAGGTTTTTCCCATTTGACCCATGGGCATTTGAATGCAACTCAAAGCGTACAAATGTTAAAGCCTTAAACACCTATTTTGCTTTAAGAATTTTTAATCAGCCTTAAGAAGATGTAATTTGCAAGCGAACAGTGATATTTTTCCTCCTGGTGCTAGAAGTGTGAGAGGTGAAATCCATTGTTCATTACCACTGTATTTTGTCTCTAAAGTCTCTTCCTTATCTGGCTGACTATATAATCACTCAGCCCAGAAAAGAAAGAAAAAGCTGGAATTCATTGTCTCAGGAATAAGATGGGATAAATTCTCTCTCCAAGTCATCCTGCAGAAGACGCCCCAGAGGCCTGTGTTCACTTGGAGTCACGCCCTGGCCTGTGCCCTCAGTGTTACAGCCCTGGGCACCCTAAGCAGCATGAAATAGTCAACTCTTCTTCAGGGGAAAAAAAAAAGCACAATCAAAGCTCTTTAACTTTTACAACATTTCCTTCATACTATCATATAATGAAAAGACTTTTTTTCTTTTTACTCTGATCTCAAAAAGTCTTCTTTTTTTTTTTTTTTTTTTTTTTTTGGAATGAATGCTGTCCCTTAGTAGTTCTCAAAATGAGAACGGAGACCATTTCTCTTGCCTATGTCTCAAGTTGTCTTTGCCTCCTCAGTGAATTTCCCTGGACTGCAAGGTAAACAGTATCTTGAAGAAACTATATAAAGTCAAATCAAAATACATTTAATCTGATTTTTAATTTAGGAAAACATGTGATGGCTGTCTTTGAGGCCTGCCTGAGACGCTTCTCCATCCTCCTCTCCCATGGCCCGTGAAGGCTGGGACTTAGACGTCAGGAGAAGCTCCAAGTGCTCACCATGTAGGACAAGTTTTATTGGTTCAAGTGATGGATGTTTATAGTCCAGTTTCCTTCAAGGATTGCCCATATGAGAAAGAGTTTATATGGAAGGCCCAAAAAGATACAGTGGAGCTCCATAGTTTGTTGCTGAACATACGTATGGAAGTCCTCCATGGAAAATATTCCTCACAGGCAACAGTATTCATTTATCCTGGTCCAGACATGGGCACACCACTCTGCAAGCCTTTCATGGCTGAAACTGCAAATCCACTTTCATGGTCTGTGACCCAAATGATTTAAACTAGGTCATTTCCAATATTCCTGCTAGCAGTACGCGTGAGCAGTGCAGGAGTCCGCAAATGCACGTGGTGGAGGATTACTGTTAAGTTTTGCTTTGGGACTCAAGCTACAGCTTAGGTCTCAGTGTCACAAAGTGATACATGTATTGCATGGGCTCAGTCTAGACTGACAAATGACAGCACTGGGTAATGTACTGTAATGAGAATTTATCCAACTTAAAACGCTGAGCAAAAGTCTCTCTTGTACCTGGATGTCCAAGCAGCACCAATGCTGAAGGAATCGTGCACGTGTATCTGACTGACTGCTTGTGTAGTCAGACTGAATAAGCACAAACTGGACAAAGAAAATCCCTGAAAAGCAGTGGTATGTAAACTGCATGGCATTGGCACATATTTTTGTCTGGTAATTTCAAATCTATGAGCTGTTTTGGTTTTAAAATGGGATTTGGTTTTCAGACAAATACTGGTTCCTAGTGAAAAAGGGAACTCAAGCCTTAAATTAGACACAAAAGAAATCTGGCTTGCATTTCCCCCCCAAGTTTCTTCAGTTGTGCCTTTCTGTTTTTTCACTGTCTCACTGTATTTGTTTCTTTTTTGTCCTCTGATCTGTACTTCACTGGGCTTTTTCACCAGTCTTCCTTAAGAACATTGTAACATAAAAGCCTTCACATTTGAACCATATTTTCAAATGACAGTGTTTGAAAGAGATTTATGTTAGGTGGAATTAATTTACATGTCCCTATAGGATATTACTGGTCTTGAAAAAATACTAAAGGAGTTTAAGTTTTAGAGAGAAAAGTAAACTTCTCCCCCCAGTGATTTAGATTACAATTTAGATCGCATTGCACAATTGCTGTTATGGTATTGTGTACATTTTGTAACAAACCATCTTAATGTTTTATTTATGTGCAAATATACCTAGACTGATAATTCTTAGCAGCTGTTGTTCTCTGAAGAATTCACAGGAATAGCAAACCAGCACAGAGCACACAGGTCTCCTTTGTCTTTGGTAGTCTGTCAAATACAAAACCGAACTAACTCCTGAACTGGCTATAAATAATTTCTGATATGTAAATACCATTCTGCTCAGCTACAGGAACTAGTACACTTCCTACTGGTGATAATTCTGTTTCTGAAAGGGAAAAAGGAAAAAAAAAATAAAGGAAATATCCTGACTTTAGGAACCTTCAGGAGGTGCAGGAGAGGGAGAATAGCGGAGTTGAAATTTATGAAATTGTTCCATTAACATTTGCTGATTTTGTCACTACTCTAAGAGTGTCTTCACAGATGTAAACCTCATGACCAAAACAAAACTCCTGATAAAGTAATCAGTGTCTTTATCATGATTTGAGTAATACTCTATTGACGTAGGTTCAAGAGCTACTCTGTTCTCTTGTCAATTGCTGACATACTACTTTGTAAAACTTAAGATGGGCTTCTGATTACTGCTTAATGTTGCAATATATTGGGCCAAACATTTGCTGCTGACAGTCAAATACTTTTCTGAAAGAGAGAAAGAGAGCAAGGGAGATAGTGAGAGCTAAAGGGTGAGAGCTATGCCCTTCTAGCAGGACTGTTTCTGCAGCTGTTGTGTACGTTAATCCAGAGAGCAGATCTCCCAGCACTAAATATAGCCAGCGGGGTCATTTTACACGACAAAATAAATAAATAAATAAAGAGAAAGTATTTAACTATGGGGTCACGTTAAATTAGGTTTGATTTTGCTTAAGAAGGAAATCCAAATTGTGGTATCTTGGTTTCAGGCTGAGTATAAGAATCTTAAGTATTTCAGAACGTGGAGGGAAAATAGGCGGGAAGAGGAATACAGTCCTAGAAAGGAACTTTCCAGGTCATTACAATCTTCTGTTGACTCTTTGGAGGAGTCAGACTGGCTCCAAGGGTTTTGAGAACCCCACCAATGCGATTCAAGCTGTTTCTATCACAGCAGAACATTGTTTCTCTTTCACTGCAACACACACGCCTCAGCATAATTTAAGTCAGTCAAGTCAAAAATTATTTGTTCCCTGTACGTGTCTTACCGGCAATAATTAGCATTCAAATACACATGCTTATCAAACCCTTCTGCACCTGTGCTGCAAAATCAAAATGTAGACTGATCTAAAGTTGAGGGATTACCTTTTTTAATTCCTCCAGATGTTGCTGCTCAAGCCCGGCAGTTAGGAGCGATGACAATTATCCAGAAGTGTGAGATTAAAGTTAAGGAAGCGAGGGAATTCTTCGAGTCCTCAGGAACAGAAACAGCTAGAAGTCCATACACTGAAGGAAGTTAACCTTCTTTATTACGAGGATGGCTGTAAGAAGCCGGACAACCTGTCACCACCGGAGCAATAGCATTTGTCAGTTTGCAGGTCCCAAGTTATTTTGAGCAGCGTAAACCATGTGCCCACGGAGCATTCCACCTCATTGGACAGGGAATCCACTGCTCTGACAGCACCTATGGGCACCGAGTGCCTTCTCCTCACTCATGTAATGGCCCCTATAGATGCTTAAGTGAGTTTTGCTGATTCATCCAAGAGGCACTGTCATGGCATTGTGTTACTCTTGCAGACGGGTTAGACTTCAGCCTTTTAAAATTACTAATTCTTGCTGTCGTCCGTACGTTTTGATCGGAACTCGGAGACTGCAGTCATTGGAAGACCCATCAGCTGGTGATAATGTAAAAGTTTTGCAGCTCCAAAGGCAAACACAGCAAACGTGTGTGATTTAATAGTGTTCCTGACAACAATGCAGAAATCTTTAAGGATGGCCTGTAACTACAAATCATCAAAAAGCTAGAACTTTTGAAACTTGTTATTGAAGGCACAGAAATGAACTGCTGGGATAAAAGTAATTTAAAGAGGCACATGAAACTCAACTGTGACTGAAACAGAGATATAAACATAGGTGGAATAATTTTGAAATATCTGAAGCATCACACAGAGAAACCTTGTTACTATATAGAATTTAGTTTTGTAAAACTGAGCTGCAGGTTAAAATCTTGAGTGACTAAGACCTACCACATTACTTGGAAAATGTTGACTCTATTTTCTTTTCTACTTGTCCTACACACCAGCAACAGAAAATAATCTGTAATTCTAAGCAGTTCATTTTACTGAAGATGCCACTCAATTGATGATACATTATTTTATTTAAAATGCTCATCACGGTTCCAATTTAAAAAGATTACCAAAATATTATGCATTTATTATGGGGAATTGATATATAGCTCTTTTCACAGCTAGTGATGTAATTAGCTGGCTTTTTGACCTTCTCCCAATTTTCTCAAAATGTTCTCAAGTGAACATCTTTTCTAGCACAGATATTCTCCTGTGGGATGTAGTTCTTCAGAAAGATGTTTCATGAGGCATAACAGTATGAAAAATCAGAGGTGAAGGCAGTTCTTTCATGAAAAAATTCCTATTGCATTGGAGGTAGCTTTCTGCTGTTTCTCTCTCTTTTTGTAAACTGTCGTTGACAGAGTAGGTTGTGAGCATTAGTTTGTGGTGTGCTTTCTCCAGTGAGAAGTAAAAATTGTGTAGTGAAGTCAGCCCTTCTTCTGGGGACAAGTTAGGCACTTTTGGGAACAAGTTGGCCATTTCATGGGTGGAATGCTGCCAATGTAACTTTATAGATGGGATAGAGATCTAATGTACGCTTTATATATCTGTAACAGTAGATGTGAGCCGTACAGTGCTGACAGGAACCGCATGTTGATACTGTACTGCGTGCTACCATGGCTTGGACATTACAGTACCTGTAGAGCTGTAGGCTATGAAGTCTGAAGCCTGAAAATAAAGTCTGATAAAATAACAGTAAATCTATATAGACTACTGCTGAGATGTGCATGGAGTCTTGCTGAGCTGTGAGCCACTGTCTGTGCATGATATGCAAACTAAGCAATCCAAAGTGACTATTCAGTCTGATCCAAAAAATATATGCAGAAAATTTCCACTTTAAGAGGAAGCTTTATATAAGACGCTAGAATTGCAAAATCATTGACTAATCTGTGCAACAAGTAAGTTAAGGGTTATGAAGAAAGTACAGCATTGAGAAACAGCAATACTTCTAAGTCCTTACCATGGCAAACAGACTGACCATTGTAACAGCAGGTGGTGCAAGGAGAAACCTTCCAGGAACCACAAGAAGTGAGAGCATGCACAGTAAATGTGCCAGGTCTTGCTGAGCTGTCATCTTGATAGAGCAGCATCAGAGAATTTCAGATTCACTGGTTTTCAAATAACAGCATAAAGCTTATGAAAATACTGTTGTCCCTCTGTCTGCTTTGTTTTAGAAGACAGTGAATTGAGGCCTTTGATCGCTGAGCACTAAAAAACCACTTCAAGATACCACGACCTCCAGCTTTATGTCTTTTTGTGTCTTCTGCCTGGCAGAAGGGAACATCTACCTCTCTAGGATAAGGCGTAGTGTCCTAGAATAAATTACGTGAGCACTGATTCTCTCCAGATCTTGTCTGTCAAAGCTCAAAGTACCTTTACAAGGAGAAGGAGAAAATCTTAAAATGGAACTCCGTAGATGGCTGGTTTTCTCTTGTTCCACAGTAGGAGTATCAGTCTGTAAACCTTCGGGATTTATCATAAATGGAAAATTCTTGATTTTCTAGATATAGGATGAAATTAATAGAATACTGTTAATGGCATGAGCCATTAATTAAGAAATTAGATGGGTTACACATTCAGTAGAGAACAATTATTAGACATCTGTGTGGACTGCAGAAAATTATATAAGGAATCTGTCCTGTCTTTTTGGGGGTCATCTGATGGCATCCCTTAATACCACACATATTGTCCAGCCTGACAGCAAGCCTGTGAATGCAGCTGGGGCTGGAAGATGACATCTGAAGTATAGTATTGGAGAGTTTTAGAGCCTTAGAACAGAAAAAAAAAGAAGGCACCTGAAGATCTGAAGAAGTCATTATCACTTACAACGTTGCCACTTCTCTGGGGCAAAGGCTTACCATAGTTACAGGGATTTCAAGGTTACAATTCAACCTGTAAGTACATAGAGGTCACTATTTTGTACCTAGCACAGAGCATATATTTGCTTAATTAGTTTGGAATAAGAAATTCTCCAATTCAGGCTACTTTAAGCTCACAGTTCTGCATCTACAAAGTTTATTTCAGCTTTAGAGGTTAGTGCTGGAAATAGTGTTGGCAGCTGCAAGTTGGCAGTAAGCTTTAGGACATCTTGGTTAGTTAGATACTTATCACGGAAGCTAGTGATGAAAAACAGATGGACAAACTTCCAATTTGTATTCTGAGCAGGAATATCACCTTAGAACAAAAGGCATAAAGTTGAGTGCTGCAGATCTTTAGTTAGGCTGGAAGCAGAGAGAGGATGGAGGCAGGACCAGAAGATTGGGCACCAGCTGAGTGGCCACACACGTGGAGCCAGACTGGGCCTCAGGCAGACCAAGAAAGAAAAACCCTGCACCAAGCTGAACACTGTCAGTGCAACTCACAGGAAAGGGCATCAGTTCCACAAAGAAAAACTTGCTGGCGACATGTTTTAACAGCTGGGTTCTGGAGTGACTCTGATTTTAATTAAGCTCAACTGGACTGGATGAAGCCACTTGGAGGTCAGGTCCAGTAAGTTTGCACACAGCACTGTCTATACATGCCCCTGGGGAGATCAATTGTGAGAGTTCCTCTGTTGTTTTTTAAGGGACAGTATGTAAAATGGTGCTGTAGCTCAGGGTGCTGCTTCCTGATTCATTCAACCACTATAGCTCAGTCCGAATTCTTAGGTAAAATGTGAAGTTATCAATTATTTAATTGTGTACTGTGGACACACCAGTCAAGAAATGTGCAGAATCAGAAAGATTGTAAAAAAGATCAGAAAAAAGTGTCAGTCCCTTCCACCATGGAAAGAGTGTTCCCTCCCCTGTACAACCAGAACTGCTACTGGTCCTCACAGCTTGTCCTGTGTTTTAGATGAGCATCTGTCATCTGAAAGGATCTGGATGTATTGATGTATTTCTACCTACAAGAGTAGCTTGCGATACTTCCACACGTGGTTGCGTCTCTGGTAAGGAAAGCTCATTCTAATGTCCTGTTGCCTTTGTTCTGTCATTGTTTTGGGAGAACATAACAATACTCAGGGTGTTTATTCTGGGGTGTTAGGAAGTGCCACCAGTGCTGATAGGAGAAGGGATTTTCTGGTTTAAAACCTGTCAGTCTCCTGGCATAATTTTTAAACTACTGAAAGGAGTTTTCAGTGTAATTAAAGATATGGGCATTGACGTGCATGCTGCAGGTTGTGATTCAGTACTAAAGTGTTGGCTGATGGGCAAATACAGATTGCTGTTGCCATGTCCACCTCTGCAAGAGACAGACAAGAGTGCTGAGGCAGATTCAGAGGGAGTTTATGTATTCTATATATCACATTGGCAAATGAATAACGAACAAGCAAAATAAAATGATGGTCTGGCACTGCTTCGACTTGCAAAAAGCAAGTAGACAATCATTCAAGCAACAGTTGGGCAAGCTCTTTGCTCTAAAAGGACACCTGAGTACAACTAGACTGTATTATTGTGTAGAAGGTCTGCGTATTCTGAGAATTACAGTTGGGAATATACAAATGAAGACCCTCCAGGAGCATTGTCTGGGAGTGATACACAAGTGGTAGGAATGACAAATAAATATTTGGATTGTCAGCACACTCTTGTGCCATTGTCTCTGATGTGAAGGGCTCACATCCAAAGGTCTCCAACTGAGAGCAAAAAAGCTGGTATCAGATATCTCATAATAACTTCTTATCACTCTGTCACAAATGGGTTGACAAAAGTGTGTATGCTATTAAGCTGATGAAAGTGCTATACAGTGCAGTAGAAATTTGTTCTCGATTTAGAGGAAAACAGCACATGCTTTTGAAAATCAGATACTGCCTATAAGACATAATTACAGTTTTCACATGGACTTTATTAAAGCCCAGTCTACAAAAGAGATTCAAATGAAACAGTGATACCATACTAGTAATTACACTTGTGTCTTCAATTTTCACATTGAAGAAATAAGTTTTGGGAAACATCACACAAACCCACCTTTTATATATCAGTTTTATTGGATTTATTTTGAGCATTGATTGGGAACCACCCGATATGCAGTACAACAGCAGACTCTGTTATTACCCATAAATATGTGCAGCAGTAATCACTGTGTTCTTGTGACTACCACGTGTGACTTTCAGTTATACAGAGCAGGAAGATGGTGTTTCTACAGCTATCTCACAAACAGAAAATGTGGAGAGATGGGGAAAACTGGAAAAGGAGGAAAAAAAATCTCACCATGTCTGTAAAAAGGATTTTCTACAAAACCAGGTTTTTGCCTGTGGTTGTAATCCAATTCCAAATTACTGTCAGAAAGATTAATATCATCTTTGTAATTGGTCCTATATTTCCAATAGGTTTCTAAATTGTGGTTTGTTTTGTTTTGTTTTGTTTTGTTTTGTTTTTTTAAATTTCCATTGAAAGTTCTGAAACCAAAGTACTAAATGTTCCATTTCTTGGAAAGCTTCCTTAACATTCTTTGCAGTCAAGTTGTAGTGAAGTAGTGGTTTTGCAGATCACTCTGGAGCCCTGTGGAGCACAGGGTTGCCACCCACCTCTGGTTTCCATCCCACCAACCACTGGTCTTGCTTATCCTGAGGCTAAAGTAATTTATTTCTAACATAGAGTGTGAAAAAGTGCATTAGACAAGTTTAATGGTCTAATGGGCTGAAGGAGCAATTTCAAAAGAGAGGCTTAGCAACCCTGTACCCATTTTGCTGGTGGAATGTGAATAGTGACTCATGAAGTATCCACTTTATCGTTTGTTATACTGACATATTCTAAGGGCAGTGAATTGCTTCTGACCTGTGCAGCTTCAGACAACAGCAGTGATGTCTTGAAGCCTCAGTGACTCGTTGCTGCTTGAGGTGTACCATTTAAAGGTCCATTAATATGAACAGCAGTGATAAGCTCTATTTCTCTTTCAGATTCTAGACTTTCACGCATTGTCTTAAGGCCATGGTTCTTTTGGTGAGAGAAGAGTTAATAGCAATTTTTTGGATGTTTCTGGTAAAAATAGTTCAATAGTGATTTGCAAACCTTGTGTAAGATCATACGAGTTGGGGATTTTCTATTCATATCATTATGCAGTGCATCTCTTAGCATGAGCCGGCTGGGTAGTGTGATTTTAACTTGGATTCTAATTTTAGAAGTGGAGTCTATATCAGAAGGATGAAAGAAATGGTAGCTCTTTTCTGTAGAAAGCACAAATAATAATGTTGCAACATTCCTTCAATGCCCGTTTCTTTTTCACCCAGCCCAAAACAGGCTTTATGGTTTAAGAGGGCAGTGTGTATGTGAGGATTGTCTGAGAAACTACAGAGTTTTTCAGGTTTCTTAATTATTTAGGTGAAGTGTACTAGTAATTTATGGGGCCTGTTGGCGTTTCCAGTTAAATCAATGATTGTTCTAAGATCAATAGGGGAGGAGTCAGACTTTTCCAGAAAGTTAGTTATAACCACAGTAATGAAAGCAGTCTTTCAGTCATCCACACTGAGCCACAGTCCCTTGTACTGTCCTCATCCCGTTTCATGCAATGTGCCATCTATTTGCTTTTCAAAATGAATCAATAGGTACAAATATACCAGTATTTTCCTTTGTTGCAGTAGAAATGGTACAGCTGAAAAATGTTATAAAGGTTTCTATGAAACACAGAGAGAATCCCCAGAATATGAAATGATCGCTATTCTGGGTGACAATGGTAGAAGGGGATTTGTAAAATCCCTTTTTTTATAAAAAACTTTTACTCTGTTGTGTCAGATTCTTTAAGATGGATTCCCTGCTTAAAAAACATGGAGGCCACTGTGTCCTTATTTTAAATTATGACTTTTTTTTTTTTTATTATTGTTTAATATCCTTTGTACAATACTATCTTGTATAATATTAGCTTTTTAAGGAACTTGGTCAACTTGCAAAGATGCCTGTAATACAAAAAAGGTAGCAAAAAGTGTCTGTTCACAACCATTTTACTGTTCCCTGTATAGTCAGTATTTTATTAGGTTCTCTTATATTCTTCCTTCTGCAAGGGAATTATTTTTTTTAAACTGAGATATCTAAACAACATTCTACAAGCAGCTGGGTTCTTTAATTTGCTAGAATTCAAATTTTGAAGTGGATAGTTTCCCTTTATGGTTCAACTATGAAGTGCGTGAACTCTACCTGGAAGCGCTCATGTGTCTGAATGGGATCTCCTTGAAGTTACCACTATCTCTGCCTGCAGGGTTTGACTCACATCAGCCTCCTTGCTGGGTGAGTGCTACCAGACTTCAGTGATTTGTAGATCATGCAGCAAATACTGATACATAGAGATTGGCAGTTGCCCAAAGAAGCAACAGTTTGATGCAACCTGTTGTATAAGATTGCTTTTAAAAATCATTAAAAAATCAAATACAGAAAAAATGGAGATAATACTAATGAGGACTCCTATATAGAAAATCCAGTGACTTGGTGGAGACTATGTCTTGTAATCAACAGAAACACAAGATCAGAAATTAGTGGGTTAAAATTGATAACCCGGAAACTGGGCTTGATTTCTGAACACTGTATCAAGGGGATGTGCTGTTTCATTCATGACTTTACTGGGGCAAGTGAGGCAGGAGGAAGCTTGATTTGACATTGATGCCAAAAAACCAGCTTGATTGAAAGGTGTGAGATTTACAGTCAGGGTCACTACTCCCAGCATCGTCAGAGACCAGAGGATCCATTCTGACACTATAGGATTTCACTCTCCTGATTGTGAGGCATGACTAGTCCAAAACAGACCATAAAAGGGGCACTGATACTGATAGTTCTTCTGTCTTCACCTAATTTGGGATGCTCTGTGATATGTGAGATTTGCATTCCTGTTATGACTCTCTCCTTCCCTGTCTTATTTCCTCACTGTATTTCTTCTCTTTCATGTCTTTCACTCTATTGTGTTTAATAAGAACCTGGCTTAGCAGGCGAGACTAATTTTGCTCTGTTGTTTCAGGTCTCCAACTAAGACAGCACAGGTTGCCACTGGCTCAGTCTGATGCAGGTATGGGTTTGCCAGATTTTGCTGTAGCTGATACAGTGATGGACTTGTTTTCCTCAGATTATATGGAAGAGAGGGCATTAGGCAAAACATGTTTGCACCTCTGTGGTTCTTTTCGGGGTTTTGCTCTCCTCCTTTTTGTGGCATATCTAATTTGTTTGTGAGATAGAAGAGGATTAGACTGTGGCAGCTACAGATCTATCCATTTCAATTGGGTTCTTTCTTCAGAACATATGTCTCCAAAACATCTAAAAGGTGTTTCTAGCCATGATTAATACCAACTGAACAGTGTCAGCGGGACTAGTACAAACTGTTGAGGTATCTTGTTACCTAAATCTAAAGGAAAAGGAAATACAGGAACATAGCTGAAGCGAAAGACATATTATATACTTTATATTTTATTTTTCTCCTGGTAGCTATTTCTATGGTTGATATTAAGCAGACCTGACATCTACATGCTTTGCCTTTGTTCACTGTTTACTGTTGTCCAGAGACAGGGTCATATACATGAATGCTTTTGATTTGGGGTTGAGATTAACACAACACGTTGTGGTTTGTATTTTTAAAAGTGGATTAAGAGTCAGTCTAGTGAGGCATATTTTGTAATCTCTATTTCCAGTTACACATTCGGCAAACAGATTTACGGTGCAGTCCTTAGCACTTAAATGGCATTGCACATGTAGAACAGAGAGCAGAATTTCATCTAGGCTACTTACAAAGAAATTCCAAAACCCTTAAAGAACTGAGAGACTTCACTGGGAGTCCATCTGTCAGTGCTCGTAATGTAAAAGAATAAAAGAAGTGTGGCTATTGTTTGTGGAAACCTGGTGAATGTGAGTTGCATGGTACTGAGGAAAATATGCTCAAAGGCTCTTGCCTTCTGTCTGAACTAAGACTGTATATACCATTTATACAAAATATAGGCATCTTCAGTACCTTTTTTCTATTTAGATACAATGGCTTTCCAGTTTATTTCTTTATTTTATATTAGAGGCCCTGAGGCCTTCAGCAAATTAAACGCAAAGGCAGCTGGCAGGAGCCTGAGGCAGCACAGCCTAATGATAGTGTAGATCAGGACCTTTAGGATTTGAGAGCAACCAAAACCAGAATGGAGAGCTGGTGTTTTGAGCATCAGAGGCTTTTGCACCTGTACAGACAACTCCAGCACCATACAAGATACAAGAGAGATATTGAGGTGCTGGAGTGGGTGCAGAGGAGGGCAACGAAGCTGGTCAAGGGACTGGAGAATAAATCATATGAGGACTGTTTGAAGGAGCTGGGTCTGTTTAGTGTGAGGAAGAGGAGGCTGAGGGGAGACCTCCTCACTCTCTACAACTACCTGAAAGGACATTGTAGAGAG
>JANHGN010021657.1:203000-242135 GCA_024605025.1 Megaceryle maxima | reverse complement strand
GGGGGAAGGCTCAACTTCATCAAGTTAGAAGTATATTTGCAAATGAAGTGACATACAATATTGTGCAGTGATCAACTGGAAAGCTCCAAAAAACTACTAAGTGCTAAGGTGAAAGAGCATCCAGCCACAGGCAGTGCAACAGAATTTCAGTCCTAATAATATTATAGCCAGGTGAAAAATATGTAGCTCAGATCCAAAATCCTGCAAGGCTTTCTCAGTCTGGGACTTGAAGACTAGTACCATAACAGCAGAAGCAGCTCTGATTTGTATCCTACTGGCTCATTTCAGAGAGTCCCTCACACCACACGTACTCGAGTAGAATAAGTAGAAAAAGCTGAAATGTGTGTTAAATATCAGAAAGTATAAAGACTAACATTTATCTGAAAGTATTTTTAATAATGGCTCCCCTTTTTCACAAAGACTATTCTCAGTAACACCTGCCTGCTTCTGTTATCTGGAAGAGGCATTTCTATGACTCCAGTGTGAAAAAAAGGAAAATTAAAAAAAAAAAAAGGGAGAGAGAAAAAAATAATTGAGCAAACATACATATGCTGCCCGAGAAAATGGTTTCTGAATTAAAACAGATCTGACATGCATTTTTAAGTCTTGCTCTGCCTAGATAGGTTTAAATATAAGCAGCTTTGCCAGAAAATAAGCAAGTAAACAGAGGAGGGCATGATAAGGAAAGGACCAAGTCAATACTCGCCTCAGAAAATGAGAGCTTACAATTAGGAAATAAGATAACACCAGGAGGTTTAGCCCCATTTCAGTCGCAGATGTGTCTATATGATTTATATGTGAGAAACAATATCAAAACAAACAAAATCAAAACAGTCTTCACATTTACAGGGCTGTGAGTTTGTACTTTTCTTCAGTTACACAGTGATAATTAAGAGAAGACATTTGAAACACCCACTTCAAAAACCGAACATACTTAATATAGGGTAACATAACACAGAACTTAGTAAAGATGTCAGCTCAGTCTAAAATCATAATTACTGTGTACATCTTGTTCCTGAGGGGTTTTCCCAGTAGAAATAATTGCATTACTTCAAGTTCCTTTTATTAAAAAAAATTACACATAGGCATAACATGTAATTTGGCAAACAAAAAATAGTGTTTTCCTTTTATTTGCAGATTTTATATTTCCCTGGCAAAATGCTGCAGACTGCAGTAGCATTCAGCTTGGAGTAAACTTTAACACTTTAAATCAGATTATATTCAAATTAAACAGCTGCACAATTAATGATAGACTAAGCAAACTTCCTAATTACCTGAAGTATAACTTTAATTTTTATGATCGTGTTATCTGTAACCCACCAGCTGGACTACTCCATTCCTTTCTGGCCCTCATCTTACCCAAAAGAAAATTTTGTTTATTCTGAAGGAAAGAACAGTTACAAAAGTGTGATATTTGGACTGGAAACACAGCAGAAGCTGTATGTTTTCACAGTAAAAAAAAAATATTACCTCGCCTTCCACAGTGCACATACCACCACCCCATCACTCTGATCAAACCTGAAATTTTGGAAGGAATAATGCATTTTTACAAAAGATATCAAGTTGATTAACACCATCCCGTGATAAAATCATCCAGTCAGCTGTTGAATATGCCCCACTGCTGCAAATGTGTGCTGCATTTCTCTAGGCTGCATTCGTTCTGGCTCACTGGATTCCCCTGTGGACACTGGAGAGCAAAGATGTGAGCTGTCCCTAGCCAGTGTAAATACTCATCATGAGTCAGCATCGTTTGGCACAATGGCCTTTAGGTCCTGAATGCTATAACAATAAACCACAGTAAGCGAGTATAAATGGTATTTCTAGTTGTTTTGGTTTATGCATACTGAAAACACTGGTTCCTTCAGTCTCTTCACCTCCCTGTATCCCTCATCTCCATCATCTCTGGCTTTCTTTAAAATGGAGGGAACTAAACCCCCCACGTTTCCATCTCTTAGTTCCATTAGAATGAGATTTCCTTTTATTGGCAAAACCTCTTCCCATGGTTAAAAGTATATCCTTGTAGAGATGTGGAGCATCTACGAAGTCATGTGCAACATATTAATACTGGGTAACGACAGAGAAAACCATTTTCTTTTTTATCTGTTCACCACAGAGGCTCTTATCAAATGCTGCAAAAGCAACCTCAGTCTTTATAGATATTTCCCCAAAATTACAGCCTATCAGTGACAAATCAGCCCTGATCAGCTGGGGGGTTGGATATAAAAAAAAAGTTAAAAAAGAAAAAAACACACCTTTAAATTTAGCCTGTATATACAGTTTTCCCTTACATTTTAAATTAGGGAGAACAGATTATTTTCTTATACTTTAGAATGAATCAGCACTTAAAGCCCAGTAACTGACCACAGTCACATTTTAATCTAGTTAGTTTTAAGCCCTCGAGCCTACAAAAGAAATATTTTACCCCTCCTGTTCTAAGTAACAAGGCCACAAGTGGAGTAGAAATGCAGCAGAAGTACTCGGTGCATGTTGTAGTTTCCGTGCAATTAAAAAAAGCCAAGCTCTGTGTGCTATTAGCATATCAATAATCCAAGATAAAAATATACAGTGAAGCTTAAAGTCATGGCTTGAGTGCATCCATCAGAAATATAGTGTGCACCAAAAGGCAGTTAGTGTGCCCTCATTTTCTTCTATGCAACAGGATAGGATATTGTCAGTCACCATGACACTACTTGTAAAACAACGTTTCAAAGGGAACCTCACAACAGCACCTCAGGCTCAAACACCCTTAAGCTTAAAAAGAAAAATTTCATCTTGAAGGTTTAATCCAATTGCAGCAAGAGGGCTGAGCATGAAGAATGATCCAAATAAACCTTCCATGTAGGAGGAGTTCACTTCTGGTTTTGAACTCTGGGCCTGTCTTCACAAATTTCACAAATCAGCTGTGAAAACAATTCCATTCACACTGGGAAGATTCCTAAGCTATTCTATAACTCATTACGTGTCTGATAAAAGTCAAATCAATTATTTTCTCATAGACACCAAATAAGCTCTAAATGCACAATAAATAGAAGAAGCACTATTTATTAAGTAAGAAGTCCAATTATTTCCTGAGCAATCGCATTTTCTTCCCCTTACAAATATCAATTCCTTTGTTCTCCCATCCTTCACCTTCTTCACAACTCATTTTTGTCTTTACAAATTTATTTCTGGATTGCCATCTTATTTGGATGTAGAAAGTGACTGAGTCAAAAGGAGGAGTTTCTCTCAAGCAGCTTTATCAAGGAAGAGTATTTACACTCACACTTCAGAGCTGGGGAAAACTGGATCACTCTTCCTGTTTCATTTCCTGCCCAGGGACACGGTAGAGATGCAACTGGATAGGGTGCTAGATATTATCTAAGCTCCCTTTCCCACAGAAGTGTTCCCACAAGGTCCTTTCCAACCTGGACTATTTTAAGATTTTGTATTTTAGATGACAAGAATTTGTCTTCCTCCAAGTCCCTCGGCTTCTAAAATGCATACCTGCTCTGTATGAAAACTGAAAACAAGCAGATAATTGCAATGGTGACAGGGAAGGACATGTTCTCTCTGGATGACCTCTGTGCACAGGGCCACTGAGCTTATGTGGAGTCTCACCATTGTTCATAAAAGTTATTTGACAAAATGATGATGACAACTTTACTTTCTTTATCACAATCTTCCTCTCCTATTCCATCTTCATTTTAATTTTGAGCATTCAGCACTATATTTTATTAAGCATAACTTGATTACATGAAGACACTGTGATGACACTACTATTGACTAGGATATTAGAATAACCTTGCAAAACTTAATTCTTTTATAACATTAAAAAATCCTATTATTTTTGACCTCTGCTCGTTGCTATAACTATCCTCCACAGACTCTGTATTACAAAAGCAGAAACTAAATGAGAGTGATAAAGTGCAGTCTGTATACGTATATAAATACTCAGTATATACATATTTCTATACGTCTACATAGGCACATTCACTTACAACTCTATGCACAAGCTACCTCTGCTCTTCAGTCCTGAAGGTCAACCTCCACATGAAGGTCAACCATTCAAAGGTCAGTAAATTCCAGACATTAAGAATCAGGTGGTAATCAATGTTGTTCACCACTGAAGAAGAACAGGCTGGACAGCTGAACAGAGAGGCTTCTTCTCAGGTGGCCAGCAGCACAGCCATGCTCCCCTGCTTGGCCTGTTCTGCTTTCAACAGCCACCACATGAACTAAATCACCCACCAGAGAGAGAGAAGCAACATCACCTAAGACAGTGCTTTCAGCTTGACATCATGAGGTCCCATTTCTGCCTCTCAGCTATGGATTCCCTCCAGTAGGTCCATCTGGTGGTGGGTGTGTGTGTGCCTGACTCCACATAAGCACAGTCCAGTCCAGCCCACAGTCACTGCATACGCTTGAGAATCACGCACACACTTGAAAAACAAGCTACAATGGGGAAGGCTGATTTAACTGGTACAAGAGAAATAAAAGACATGTAATATGTGTGACAGAAATGTGTAAATTATTGGTTTCCCAGACAGATAGCTGAACTAAAAAGTAGGTTAGAAGGTCTGTTGTTTTTAAAGCAGTTTTTCTTTAGCCTGAAGAAACTAACTAGCTGAAGTCTATTCGATCTGTGTCCTAGAACTCAGGAACCCTCAGGAAACTCTCCATAGGATATCTCCACTGCCCTGAAGTCAAACAGGAAACAGATTCCAGATTTTCCTTGCAACTCTCAGCTGATTGTCTAAGCTGCTAGGCTAGAAGCTACTTGCAGATGTGAATCCTCTCAGCCACTATTTTGCATTTCTAGTGTCACAACATTCTTTATCAGTTTTTCTTCTGAATGTGTCCTCACTCAGATCATAGCTATTCAAGAAACCGAACTTTCTTCTCTTAGTCAGCTACTTTGACCATACATCCCGCTACAGATTTTCCTTTTCACAGCTGCATCCAAGCTATTCACCTTCATTTGCCAAACTCATTACAGGCTCAAGTTAAAACATGCATTTCAGTAATTTTGTTTCAGAAGCTCTTCTATCCTTAAAACATCAGAGAAATCCCAGTGTACTACGTATCCAAATTTGATGAGCTATAATGACAATAAAATAATAAATCATCACATTCCTAACCATCCTATTAAAATGGATGCAGTGGTTAAAGAATTATGGAGCGAACAGAGCAGACCACTGCTCTGCTACACGAGTATAAATCTACAGTAACTTCAGTGAACTCACGGAGATTTACACGGTTGTTCTTCGGGACAAAACCTGACCCATAGACCTCTCTGAAGTATATTACGTGTATAAGGTTTCATAAGGAGCACACAGATGAGGTTTACATCACATTTTAATGGAAAGACTGTTCTTAGAAGTGAAGGATTTTGCACTTGCTGGAAGGTGCTTGTCAAATGAGAAATAGGAGAGCAGGAGGAACTGAAGAATAGCAGCCTTATGTCATAGGTAGTCTTATGAAAGGCAGCCTTGAATAGAGTGCACTATAAAGAAAGCATATTGTTATGTTTTCTGACAAGGATCTGGTTTGCTAAGTGATTCTTGAACTCCACAGGGGGACTTGTCTCTTCACCTTGATTTAAAAGAACATACAAACAATACCACTTAAACTCAAAATATGCCCAGGCTGTCTTCTGATTCCACTGAAAGAATCTCAGAACCAGGCAAAACAGATGGTATTGAAGCCCTTTCCTTTAGCTGATACTGGCTGTACTTATAAGTCTGAAAAGAGTGAGAGAGGTTTTAGGAGGAAAAACAGACCTTATGCTTTCAAATTTTTTTTTGTCAGGGTTTATAAAGTTACTAATCTGATTATTTTCCATGGTATGTTGATTCACTGTAGAGTGATCCAAGCTAACTGGTACTGCGAGACACTAAACCCTCCCTTTTCATCCATTTCAACAGGAGGAAAGAGCTTCGTACATTCGATCCATAATAAAACACAGACAAGAGTTTATTTATCATTCTGGTTAAAGCAACTGCCCTATAGACCTGCCAATTCTTATGTCGGAATTAGAATTCTTTGATGCAGTTACAGATGTGATACATTATACATAACTACCTCATTGGTGTTCTTTTCTAAAACAATAATGCTCGTTTTATCATTTCTTGCATTTTTAATTGTATTTTCAAGGAGAAAAACAAAAACCCTGCAACATCAGAAAAGACCAATCCATTATAATCACTGGTGAAAAGCTCACAGTGACCAGATGCTCAGATTATTACAGAAAATTTACAGAGAAAAGGTAACAAATTAAAACAAACTGTTAAAAATACTTGTTATTATCTAGTCTTCCAAGGGATAAAAAGGTATAAAAGAGCACCAAGAAGTCTGAGATTGAAGACAGCTTTTGTTACCATAGATACTGGGCAGGTGTGTCATTTTCAACTATAAGCACACATTTGATAAGAGGCTTCTGACTGCAAATGCACCTGAATAAAATAAGGAGGAGTTGTAAAAAAAAAAAAAAAAACACCACACACCAGAGCTAGATAGACTGAGCTGTTTCACACCTCCAGATTATCTTGCAGTTGATGTGTTACCAAGTCTCTGAAATTTCCATCTAAACAAAGAGCAAGCAGATTTTTGAATTTACTGGGTTGTGAGCTTTCAAATCTGTTCATCCTTCATCCCACCACTTTCACGTAGACTTTAAAACCGAATACTCATGAGATGAATGGTATTTCTAGACATCTAAGTCTGTCTTTCAAACCTTTCTGTCTTGATACACAGAAGTTTAAAATATTAATTTTTCCTTGGAGATCTCCAAGAAAAAAAATGGGGAAAAAAAATAGCTGATGGCAACAATTGCTGTATAGAGAAGAGCTAAAATGTTTAAAAATTAAATCTATCAAAAGTTCTAAATGTATATTGGAGATGCACTTGCTAACACCCAGCAGCAGTAGCAACCTACACAAAATGATGCAAAATTCATTCAAGTTGCCAGTTGCAACATTATATAATTTAAGTACAAAGAAAAAATGGTTATGTAAATATTAAAGGTACAAATCCACCTTCTTTGGATATACATGCGATGATCTTTGGAAGACTATTAATGTGTTTCATTAATAGACTTCCACTATTCATCTACAAAACAACTGTTAATTTGTATCAACTACTTGCCCAGCAAAAGAAAAACATTCAAAAGAAGCAACAAAAGCTAGGACAATCTTTTAAAATTATTATTATTTTTATGTCATCATTACTGGGATATATTAATTTCCTTACAATCAACTTCATCGGAAATAATGGCTTGGAATATAAACTGCTAAAAACATGTCAGTCTCCCAAGTAAATCTATGTACTGGCTTATTTATGAGATTTCCCATGAATCCTACTTGTTACTTCCCAACAGGCTGTCTCTTTTAAAACTGTCTTTTACAACATTTTGCTAAAGGTGAAAAATAAAACTCTGACCTAACCCTTTCTAACCTCCACAAAAAGGTTTTCTTTCAGGTGTGGATGGTGATTCTATCTGAACTATGTACCTGCTCATCTCGCTTCCTTTAGAACATCTTCATGAACATTGTCTCAACATCACCAAGGCTTTTTTTTCTTGAAAGAAGTACAAGCATAGTTTCATTATGATGGGAGAAAACTCTGAGTGAGCCAAAGTTTGGCGGGTATTCCATCAAAGAAACGGTAGGCCTCTGGGAATTACAGGGAAAGTAATGATCTTTTCTTTAAATATCTTCTTCATGTCTGTGAATAACAACTACTTGCTGTATCTAACTATTTTTTATCTCAATCCACAGCTGTAGGCAGAAATTACTTCCAGTATTCCAATGATAAAAATCACATTTCTGAAAAACTATTAGGAAATGGGCTGCTACATTCTCCAGCTGGCCATTCCCTAGTCTAGAAGAATAGTTTTAGTTCCTCCTTGAGTTGAAGAATCACATTATGAGACAGAAGGAAACTGAGTTTCTTCAGCTTCCCTCTAATTTTTCATCATAAGTCTTCCCTAAGGTCATTAGTGTGATCTTTGATGTCTGCAGGTAGCATGCCATAGCCATAGGTTATGTCCTCACTTTTTATATGTATGGTTTCCAGAAGCCAGTCTGACTTCATTCTCAGGTTCTGAAAATGCCTTTTTTCAAATGAAACAAAGTGAGTCCTGACCACATGATGTCACTGAAGCTCATACTTCACAAGAGTATGGAATTTTGCATTGCCATCCTAGTCAAAATGTACTACCCAATTCTTCACATTAGCTTTAATTAGATTCAGTCATGTTCTTCGACTTGATGTTAGTATAGACTTCTATGACTAATTATCCTCAGTAATCATAATGCTAATAAAAATCTTTGTATAGAGGAAATCATCCATTAATTTAATGTTAATCTCATGAGGCCATTTACTGATTTATGCATTTATATGTTTCTGCTAAAAGCAAACAGCACATATACGTTTTTCAAAGAAGCAGAAGCATAAAATATTTCTCTGAGATTATCTTGAGGCTATATGCCAGATGAAGAAAACTTAATTCTTCATCTCCAGCCATCAAGTCTCACACCGAAGAGCTATTCAGACTCTGAAGTGTATCATCAATCTATCTGGAGCTAACAGCACTGCCCAGATCCAAGTGCTGGAAAAACCCTATCTACCTTCTTCAATAACCATGTACATTCAGAATGCTTATTAAGAGACAAGTAATGTCCCTCTACCAGCCAGAAACCAGCTTGATTTCAGTCTAAGAATTCAACATCTTTGCATCTCAAAAAAGATAAAGTGTCCAGTTCCTCGTAATTTCACCTGTGCTCTTCCAGTTGGTAGAACTGTAGAAGTGACAAATCCTCCCTTGGCCCAGTTTGACCTTTCTTGAATAATACAATAGGTTGCAAATTACATGTACTTCCCTCATCTAGCCCTCTTACCATCCCCTCCTGTATTCCATGAAGTTCTTTCTAGATGCTGCCACCACTATACAACTTGAACCTCCCATTTGCAGAAGACAACAGTAGGAGACACCAACAGGTTCAGGCATAGTTACTTTTCTTTGACACCCTGTCTTTCCTCCAGCTCCTCCCGACAGAAAAACCATTCATAGGAAACTTCAATCAGTGAAGTATGCAGCAGTGCATCATCTTAGCTACCAAGATTTTTAAGAACACTTCAAAATTCTTCTTTCTACGTCAGTGTCTCATACAGTTTAAATAAGCCTCTCCTCCAGGTAATCTGTGTGTCCAACCCAGGGCACATAAAAGACAGTAAAAACCTCTATAATAAGGAATTTTGACCTCAATTCTACATCTGACAGAAGTCATGTAACAATGAAACTTTTTAATGACCTGCTTTGGAGCCTGTGATAATTTCTGCCACAGTTTGTCATTCTAGGTACAAACTTTTGACCTGTTGTCTGATAACAAAACCATATTATAATTTTAAAAACATATTGTGGTTTGGTTTTGGTTTTTTTAATTACATGATTGCCCTCCAGGAGGGCAGGGCAGAAGCATCACTTGCGATGAAAGTATGTGTATTACAGTGGTTAAAACAAGTTATATATGCTATTATTTCTAATCCCAAATGGTGGGTTTTGTGATGTTTCATGTAAATAAGTGGAAAAGATGCTTGGTCAGCGTGGACTGAAGTGCACATTTAGTTCTGGTCATATTTATTTCTATCATTCTTATATTTTTCTATAAGCTTAGGGTTTTATTTAATAAAGGTATAGTTCATTTATGAAAGCTGCTATGGAACAAATAAGAAATCCTCTCAGACTTAGGTCAAATGAAAACTAAGCATTAACTAGCGCAGAGGCAGGAAATCACTACTGTATTACTTTTTTTTTTTTTCTGGGAATTCAAATTCTGCATTTAACAGTGGTAATGGTTGAGAGATAATCCCTGAAACCACTTAAGACAGAGAACTTTGTTACTGCTTGTCCTTATCTGGATAATCAAATAATAAAGTCCAACTGGCTACCAAAGCAGAGCTTTCAAGCTAACTCTGAAATACTTTAAATGTAATTTGTTCAGTAAACTGCAGTACATTAAATTTCTGTATTAAGTAAATTATAAGGAAGAGTGCACTTTGCAAAATTAAAAAGTGCTCTGTTAACTTATCTATTATTCCTCTGGGAAAGTTTCCAAAGTGTGTCTAGTACAATTAGATACTTTCTTTATGGACAGTCTATAGCCAGGAAAGAATTCTTGCTCAGCAAATGCATTTCCAGTATTGTTGTAGCCTCCTTTTTATTTTCCAAGGTGAAACTCCCTGATCACAAACACCATTTTTCTAGGTTGTATGGGCAGATTGAAAACTTTTAGATAAAAATAACCACCTAACTCACTATCTGGCAGTTAGAATCAAAGAAACATTGATCACTTGCATGCTTTTAAGTGACTTTTTTTTAAAAGTACTCTTTGGAAATGCACTTAGAAAGAAAGTAATTGGGATACATGATACAGTGGACTTATTTCAATAGAGTCCCACCACACAGCAACTAATAACTTGCCTTCAACACGTTCTATAGAGCATAAATGAGATATTATTTTCAACAAGTTATTTTTATAAGAACAGATACCAGTGCTTCACAAGGATATGAAAAAAACTTGACCTAAATTTGTTTCTTTTTCCTGTAAAGCATATCTTTCTGAACTATTTTTTCACTGTTTGGATCCTGAAGTCTGAGAGTGTAGGAGTCTCAGACACCTATCATTTTGACAAACCAACTGATTGATGCTTTTTAGTTAGAGTGTCTTCATTAATTCCTGTAATGACAAAAATCTTATTTGCGTGAGATACGTCTCCCTGTATGTCTTGATAGACAAAATCCAAGAGTTAAAAAAAGGGGGATTTCTTACTGAGCTAGAAATGGGTGGGGAAAAAAAAAATAAATCAACATTTCTCAGAGGATTATTGTATTTGGTTAACGTATGTCAGCCAGAAAAAAAGACATGCATCTGTGGAAGTAAAGATTAAGGTCACAGCACAGTCAGACTTTTCACATCAGCAACACTGAGAATTCTGCAAGAGTTTGAAGAGCATGGATGTTAGATCCAACAGCTACCATCAGAAAGCTCCTCTCCCAAAGAAAAGTTGCAGCAGCTGAGAAAGCACAAACACCTATGGCACAGCATCTGGGCTTCAGGTCAGTGAGGTGCTTGCTAGAATTTCAGTATCATCCTTCCAATTGTAAATGCTTTCCCAGCTTCTGCTTTTTAATACTAGAATCCCTGGCAAATTGACCAAGTTGCCTGTGAACAGTAGTTATGCTAAAGCCAGAAAATACCTCCTAGCAGGGATGTGATCTTTGAATAGCACAGCTCAGGCTCCCTTTTGACTCAGTTATTAAAGATTTCAAGTCCTGGGATGTGCATGACCTGGCCCTTCAGCAGCTGATATATGGTTGGAACATGACTTCCTGGACATGTTAAAACAATGAAAATGTACCAGATGAGGTAATAGCATACAGTTGTCAGAAAGGACTTTGTCTATACTCTGCTGCTGCTGTAACTGGCTGCCGACTGCAATGTGATTCAAGATTGGTATCTTTTGCATCTGTAGGAATGATACATTATTTAAACAAGATCATTCCGAAGAGTCTTCTTACTGAAATATCTCTCAAGGACTAAGACAGGTTTATTACCAGTTGAATGCTCAGCAACTCTAAACACACTAATTTTATTTCCAAACTATGCCTCTCTGTGAGCTAGTTCTCCCAGGGCATAGCCACAAGGTGGAAAACCACATACTGCGTGTTGAAAAGCCTGTAGAAGAACAAACAATCGTTGATAGCTTTCTGGCTGGAGACAGCTGGTGCTGACTCAGGTACAGTGGAGCCTGGCACATTCTCAACCCCTTTGAGGAGTTAGCTTGAAAAATAAGCTCTAGAGATGCGTATATGTGTGTCATCATGCCAGCTGTCAGGGCTCTGACAGCCCCACCTAAGCATGCGAGTACTGGATCAAGGCAACAAGGCCAAGAAAAAGAAAGTGTTATCTTGTCTTTCTGAGCAGTTTAACAGTGTGGTGTCAGTAAAGACACCATGTAGCATGAGTTCTGATTCCTTAGCTCAGGCACTTCTCTGCCAGTTCTCAATTTCGCCAAGACAATGCCAGAACTGTCACACACAGTCAAGCTGAGGAACATCAGGGGAAAATCCCAGTCATCCAAGAAGCGGTAATAAAGACCAAAGAGTATCATCCAGCCCACCTGGAAGCTGCAAATGTAATGAGCTATTTGGAAAAGATCATGACAACCTCGAGCTCAAGTGACTTTTGTTTGTGCCAAATACGAACTAGTTCTGTACCTCGCTGAGCTTACTACACACATAGTAGGTCTTGCTGAGTGGTGGAAGTCTAATGCTAGCTCACTTCCACATCTTGCAAACCTGGCTTTGTCTTCACTTGGAGCTCTTCCCAGTACCGTTCTTTCTGAGAGGCTCTTCAGCTACACTGAGGATGTTACATCTAAAAACAGATGCCAGCTCCTGCCAGCAAATGCAAAATGGCTTGTCGCCTTGAAATGTAATCTGCCCACGCTTGAATTTTGCATCAGTGGCTATTTGCAATTTTTTACCAGGTTTTTCAGGATACTTGTGTACATTATGACTCTAATTTTTTTTTTTTACAGAAAATTTCTGGTAGTTATCACAAACTGAAGTGCTTATCAGAAATTCCCCACTTTAATTTTTAAGTAGATCTACTAGCATTGAAAACCAAGCAGCAATTTGCTTCACACCCCAGGATTCTTCTCCCTTTCTATGAAAGATTTGTCACAGGTAGCATATATAAAATGCATTGATAGACATTTGCCTTCCCACTCTTCCCCACAGAACAATCTTTAAACCTTATGGGATGCATACTGCAAATAGGATTTTAATGTTCAGTATTTGTACATTTAAAACATAGCAGGTGATTTAACTGCTCCTCTTGTTTGCGTGAAGTCTTATACTATGAATAACTTCGGAGGATTGCTATGGAAATTGGGGCTGGGGGGTGGATCTTACCATTTCATACACTGTACTCCTGTCACAAGACTGCATTTAACAGTGAGAGGGGAAGAAAACACCTCCCGTTTAGAGGAAATGGTAAACAACAACTGTCTCATCACCATCACTTACTGTAAGCATTTGACCTCAGTGGCCTGGACCACTTTCTGGCAACACTTACCTCTTCCTGATACTTAACTCCATAGGCTGTAGAGGAAACAGGGTCCTTAAAAATGTGTCCGAATTGTTATATATTTAGATAACTACAATAACCTTAAGTGTCCATTAATGTAAACTTGCCAAAACAAATAAGCTTGCTGGAAAGAACATTCCTTGATGTGCCCCCCTTCCCTCCTCCTTTTCACCTCCACGAGGTGCAGTCTGCTGCCACACCTTCCCAGTACTTTGTCCATTTTTTCCTGCATTTCCACATCTGCAGCACCAGGATGCAACGTCCGGACTTCTCCTACTCACCCTGACACCCGATGACAAGGAAGGAGGGCCAAAATAAATTTCTCCCAAAACTAGGAGTCCTTTCCCAACCTCCCAGCTCTAAACCTGTACCTGCATTGCTTTTGATGTCTAGAATGTGGATGAACATTACATTTGTGGAGAGGAAGGGAATTTTCCCAAGTTAACAAGTTGGCAAACAAATACGTGGGTCTTTACACATTCCATGGAGTGTCCAGAAGTCAGGGAGATGACTTTTTGAAGGCTGAACTGTCTTACAACTACCACAGCTTTATTAGGTCTCTATTAAGCTGGAAGGTTAAGCATTTTCCAATGGTGGACTGTACTGACTGGGTGGTCAGAGATTCTAAACATTAACATGGTGTAGTAAGGAGAGTAAATCTGTGCCCAGGACACCTTATGATACCCCTCATCTTCTTTCCCTTGTACCCAAGTAACACCTCCTAGCTTCTCTGTAGACCTGACAGTATACAAGCAGAAATGTCTTCTCACTCATCATCAGATTGTTAGTAAACAAGGGACATTAAGCAGTGTTTCTGTTCAACAAAGATCCTGCTGGGTAATTTTGGATCATTTACCCCCAGTTAACCATTAATTGCTACATAAAATTTTAATCTCCATTTAAACAGACTACAGCTCTATATCTGTTTCTGTGTCAGCCTCAAGACAGTAGTAACTTTGCAGCTGTGGTGTACTGACTGGGTCCTATTGCTCAAGCAGCACACACAAACAAAAAGTTAAATGAGAAATTAGAAAAAAAAGAATATGCTGTTGTGGAACAGAAGGAAAAGGAGGAGGAGGAAAGGGAAAGAGCAAAAGGAAAGCAGAAAAGTCAGGGAAAGAAGAGTTTGAAAAGTGCAGATACATGTTTTGCTATTAGGAGAAAAATTACTGTGAAAGAGACTGACAGGTCTTTGAACACTTTCAGAGGGTTAACCTCCATGATTTTTCTTTTTTTTATTATTAATATGATCAATTAACTAAAAACTAAAGAGTTTTGTTCCCATACCACTTTCTTCTGTGGCTCTTGAGCATAAAGACCAGCCACACAGATTCCCAACACTGGTGGCTCTGTCATAGGCTGCAGTCACTTGGCAGTACTATCTGTAGTATGGTGACTAATGTTAAAATAGACATATTGAATCAGAACACCACATCCTTAACAAAACCCCAAATAAAAATAGCACTTTTATAAACATCTCCCCTTGACGTAATCACAAAGAAAGGAAAAAAAAAAAAAAATCATCACCATTTCTCTGAGCACCTCCACACACAGAGAGACAGGGGAAGCCTCCTCGCCTCGCGCCAGGCAGTGACAGGAAGGGACTGATCTACACCTACTGAAGTGAAAAAGCAGATCTCCTGTGGGCAGAGTCAAATGCAAAGCAAATAGCTCCTTGGAGTCAGAGTTCTAAGGAAAGATGGAAATAAAGAAGATCTACAGCTTCCCTCAGCCAGAGTGTGAGATCCTGGCTCCACTGATGTCAGTGGGAGCTTGTTCCTGACTTCAGTCAGTCTAGAATATCAACCAGAGTGTTCAAGCACAAAGAAAGAGGGCTTTTTAAAATGAATGTTACCATCTTCTTTTATCCTTAATGTTAGGGAACTAATTCCCAGCCTCAGTTTTATGCTTATACACAACCTCTTTTCCTGTTTCTCCCTCTCCTTGGACTCTGCAAGCTCTATATGAAGTCCCAGGCAATATTTAATCCTCATTTGTACCCTGAATTGAATGAGACACTATTGAAGTGCTGAGCTTTGTGCAGGTCCTCTAACTAGAAAAGCATTTCCTGCTGACTTCCAGATATTTTGACATGAACTTGATTCCTCAGCCCTCCGTGTCACGTATCTTTTTAGCAAAAACAAGTACCTGTTGTAGAAACAGCTTGACATAAAGGATGTTTACATACAGATCCATCACTAACAATAAATAGCAAAAAAAATAACAATGCATTTTACTAATATGCTTCTCTTCATTACTATGCAATTGCTAAGAAGCATTCACGGGCAAAAGTGTTTTTTTTTTTTTAAATATGGTTCTTAGATTTTTTGGTTAAATATACAAAAATAATTCCTTTACCACAAAAATTGTCTTACAAATTACTTTTTTTTTTTTTTAATTTTTGTATGTTGCTGGCCTAAAAGCAAAAGTGTAAATCTTCAGCTTAAGACACATTAAAGGCATATTTAAACAGACTTGGGAAGACATATATCCACGTTTTAATTAATAGGCTTTCAAAGGCAGATACTGATAAACTATCTATCTGGACACAAATCTGTTCCCTGGTCCTCAGAAAAAAAGACAAGATCTCTCTCAAATTAAATATAAATGTAAATGAGAGAGATAATTTGTTTCTTTTTCTGCATAAAAGGAAAAAAATGAATGTTCTTTTTTAACTGAATTCTGTGTTGAGGTAGAAATAATGAACAGCCACAAGGAATTATAAGACTTTCTTCTCAGTTATATAAGGAGTATCTGAGGATAAGGATGCTCTGTGGGTTTTTCTATCATGAGAGACAATAGTGGAAATAAATTATTTTTATGAGCCATGTGAAGATTTTCCAGACAAACTGATGCCAAAAGTAGACTGCCAGAAAAAACTGGGCTTTCTCTACTTGCTCTCCAATATTGCTAAAATCCTGGACAACACACTGCAAATAAGTCTAGGAATTTCAGCTATAACTTATGTCATAAATACACCCACTCCCCTATCATCAAAATGTTGAGAATCCCAGTAAAGGGAATCCTGAATATTTAATTTAGGGGGTTTTTTTATTGATAAAGGAACTACTAGTGAGTCATTTTTCTATTTGGTTTTTATTTTCAAACTTTTTGGTTTTATTTTACAATTTGGCTGGAGTAAATTCAGTGTTTGTAGGATTAAATCCACAGCACATCCCCAAAGATTCCAACAAAATTCTGAACCTGCAGGAGAAACTTGAATTGAAGTAGCTGTCTTAAGCCACAAAAACTGTTTCTCGATATAGTCTAGAAAAGGAAAGTGAGTATTGCTCCTTCTGTATATAATGGTAGAAAAAAAAAAAAAAGCACATCAGTCAACTGCTACTGTGGATGAAGAGAGCTCAAAATACAGCAAAAAATCTTCCCTCATCACCTCCCCATACATTTCAAAGGGCATGTGTTGAAATGATCAAGTAGATTTGTAAGAAAGCACGAGTGTATTCAGCTAACATGGCAACTCAACTGAATTTGGGACTCCAGCTCAGACATCAGTATGGTCGTTCCTCATTTACAGTGGGAGTTTTCAATGAGCCTATAATGCAGTTAATAAAAGCCATATTACAGGATGATTTCCTTAGATACATAGGATATACCTCACGAGCAGGACAGCATAGACACAAAATAGAACTGCAAATTAATCATCAAAACTCTTAATTTGGGATTATATAGTGCCCTTGCCCCTGCAGATTGCTCCAATAACGTCCTGGGAGCAACTGTAAAATGCAAAGGCTGTCAGCTAACATGCAGCCTGAAGAGTCACGTAAGAAAAGCCATGAATGAGTCAACAACTTGCACAACCTTGTTTAGAAGTTTGACTCAAAGATATCACTTCATGCACACACACTGGAACGGGGCTTCAGATTCCCATTACAGCTTGCTGGGGGGAAGTGCCATCACTTAACTCTTCCCCACTTTCCATTAGGAACTTGCTGTGTGCTCTGCTCTGTATCACCCGGCTGTTATGATATCCATAACAGGTCAGGGAAGAACCCACAGTACAAGTGCTTCTCCTCTGCAAGCTCAAATGGTGAGATACCTACTGCTTGCAGTACAGTGAAGTCCTGCGTTGTAGGTAGGTTTTGGCTGTCCTAGCCAGGGACTAATTTTCACTTAATCTCACAGGTCTCAGCAGAGACACGCGATGCTGGTGGCTAATTGTTTGGACTACATAGTTCAGTTTAAAGGATCCATGCTTCTGCCGTGCCCCTGTAGATCCTGTATAAGTAACAAGTCTTCCTGTTCTGCATTTCTACTTTATTATAAAGCATGCATTTGGATTTGGGACAGTCAAAAGAACTATTTACCTATAATTTGCAAGAACTGGAACTAGAAGAATACAATGTGTTATTTTCTGTTCTTGCTGCCTCAATACCTTCCCTATCACCAAGATTTTATGTGAGGAAAGAGTTACCTGTTACTTCTTTCACTTTCTGGCTCAGTATGAGGACAAATTCCTCCTCTGAGTCTCATGAGATGCTAAAGCGGTTTCTCATAAAAGCTTCTGTACCACAGTCATTGCTCTGTTTTCATGGAGAGACTGTGACAGGACGAGAAGGAAAAGTAAAACAAAGTCTGTAGAAAAACAGACTTTGGGATAGGTCAGGAAACAGATAAAATTAAAATGTTTGGTTTTCAGAACAGAATTAAAGATATATGAAATTGATGGTTGACAACCATTTATGGACTTTGAATGATTAACTGTAAATTAGATTTAAACTTACCATTATTTCAGAAGAGTTTGGAATCGGAGCTGAATATTTTTCCAAGACCTAATAGTAGGAATTTGATAACATTATGCAAAGTAGTATATCTAGCATAATACTAAACCACCGTAGAATAAAACAGAACCAGCAATCACTGCTATAATATGTAGGAGTTGAAGGCGTGAAGCAAACACAAGCCTTTGATAAAAGTCAACATTTGCCAGCCATTACCATACAGTTAGTGCAGATACCTCCCATTCTAAGTGAAGAAAAAACCAATGAATTGTTATATACTACTATGAAATAACCGATGGCATGTTTATGACCTTTTCAGATCAAAAGCAAATTATAGCTTATAATGAGAATATTTACACAATAATGTGAATTCAGTATGCTGCATATCAAATTTAACCACAAATCAGGAATTGGAACGGTAAAATGCCACACAGTACTTCATTATGATTCAGGATAGCCAGGTGATAATTCTAGTGCTTTGCTGATTGTAATTTCTTTAGCACACAATGTAATGAAAGAAAAAATGGGAACAGTGGAAACATTTTGGCATGATTAAATGGCCACTGTGTTCAAACAAAAGTTCTGATCTAAATCTATTCTGAATTAAATAGCTGCCAGAAAGAAGATTAATCTAATGCCTGGGCAGTGGAATGGGACTTGTGATTTGGCTTCCCTTTCCATCCCCATGGGACTTTGCACCAAACCATTATTTTTTAGAGTTTTCACATCCATTTGTAAAATGGACATCATCATACATTTTACAGCCAATGCACTGACTTAGTAACACACTCGGGAAACACAGTAGCGTATCTACCTTTCTCCAACAGCAAGTCTAACACAGGGGGTCCTACTGTAATTGAATGTGGACAGCACAACGTAAGGATTAAAATTTCACCCAAATAAAATAAATGTTTGGCACACAAAGAATTTGTTATTTATTTTAAATATTGGTATGATTTACTTAATTTTGATTAAGTGTTCCACTCCGTATCTTCACAACTACAATATAAACAAACATTGTCAAAATGCTGAGTTTAAATTGTATTGCTCTATTTCTACTCAAATATAGCAGCTATGGCTGTGTTAGAAACATCCAGCAATATTTTCCAGGTGCAGAGAACCAAACTTGGAGGACCAGTCAACATATTCAAGGGCAGGCTGCCATTCAGGCTGGAGAAATAGGCAGGAAACTTAAGAAACTCAGCAAGGAGAAATGTAAAGTCCTAGAAACTCTGGCAGTGACAAGGGGCTGGGAACTCACTGAGTAGAGACCAAGTTTCATATGAGCCATCTATGTGCCTTAGCAGTGAAGGACAGCAACATCCTTCACTATATGAACAGGAGTATGGCCAGGAGATCTAGAGAAGCCATTACCTCTCTCCACTCAGCCCTTGTCCAGTTTTGGCTTCCCCAGTACAAGAAAGGCATTGATTAATTGGAGCAGGTTCAGTAGAGGGCCACCAGGATGGCCAGGAGCTGTAGCCCTTGCTCTGAGGCCAGAGGAGCAAGTCTTGTTCATCCAGGAGAAGACACAGCTTAATGGAACAGCTTCTTATTTTCAAGAAACACCTACCACCACATCCCTGTGCCTACAAAGAGGTTATGCAGAAGAGAGTGTAGGCTCTTCACAGTGCTGCACCTCAGGAGGATGAGCAACAAGTGACAAACTGAAATTAGAGTAGATCTAACTGCATACAATAAGAAACTTTTTCCCCATGAGGACAGCCAAGCAGTGGAGCAGGCTGCACAGAGAGGTTGTGCCATCACCATCCTAGGAGGTTGTCAAGATCCAACTGAATAAAGCCCTGAGCAACTTGGTCTGGTTTCACAGCTGGCTCTGCTTGAGAAGGAGATTGGGCTAGAGATCTCCTGAGGTCCTTTCCAATCTCAATTATTCTGTGATTCCATAATTCTGTAATTAACTGAGCATGAACCCTAAGCTGTAGAGAAATTAAATTGCTTTTTTCTTACCCCAACCCCCTGTCAAACTATCTTTTTCTAATTATTTTTGAGTAATGACATGGAGCACTAGTTTGCAGCACTCTCCAGTAAATAAAGCTCTGTAACTTAAGTTGACTGACTGCACAAAACCTGACATACTGTAACTGGTGCAGTGAAGAAGGCACGTGGATTTAGTGCCAGTTTTGTATTTTTATATTGAAATTGCCTGTGATAGACAACAATTTAAGAAATAAAGAAACCAAGCCAGTAAACTATTGCAGAGTATACACGATCAAGGACCTGTTTCCTGACTTTAATTTTCCTGCATATTTAACTAAAGCATTGCTTCATGCACTTTTCTCTTGTAGCTCCCAATCTTAAAGGCAATAAAAACTGTAGGAGAAGAAACAGAGTAGTTCAATAGCGATAAACTTATCCTAAATTGCATTATACATTTTTAGATAGACTTTTAATAATTCACACATAAGGTGGAATCCCACGCACAAAAAAAACCCCAATAAATTATGTTATTGGGCAAGGACTGGAACACTGAGGCACAACAGTCTATCTATACATTCTGTCAAACATAGGTGCTAGATGGCCTGCACCTCTGGAGGCTTTCAAAAACCAAATGGAAATGATTCTATGAAGAACAGAGGCCATGACCTCTTCACAGCCTAGTTTTATTCCCTTGCCCTTCCTGCCTGCTTGGCCAGGGTGATCTATTTTGACTTCACACAGAGGAGGTTAAGCATACAAAACCCACAAATCTTTAATCCACCTCAGATGCAAGCTCAGTATGTCTTCCTTATGGGCTGAATATGTGTATCATGCTTACAGTAACATTGTGCTAGGTTGCTCTCTCATCCCATAAGAGAGTTTTGATCACATTTGAGTTTTTAGGCTCTCTAGAGCAAATGAGAGAATAACCACAATCAGCCAACTAGTCAGTCATGGCTAAATTGCAGCTGTTTTTCTCTCCTTAGTATGCATCTTCCTGAAGGCAGCCAGGGTGGCTTATTGGCTCTCCTATGCTGGGCATCGACAGAAGGAGGTAGAAGCTAATGGCTGAATGCAGCAATAGGCCTTGTAGCAAAAAAGCAAAATAAGCACATTGTGCACAGCTCTATTTTTTATTAAATACAGTTTAGAGCCTGGCATTAAGGGTGTTGGCTTTTGTTTTTCTAAAAATCCCAGATCATTTGAGGACAGGCTGCCAAGTTCATCCATCAACTCAACCACTGAAATATTTGTGTTCTAAAAAATTTATACAGCATGAGTTCTGCACAACCTGCAACTGTGGGGACTTTTATTTTTAAATTATCGTCTTCCAATTCAATCTTCTTTTAAAAAAATGATAGGACTGCGTTTGAAAAAAACAAGTTTGCCTTCTGTGGGCTACATGGCCTTGAAAAGAGCAGGTATTTTCTGCAGGATGGAAGTCCTAGAGGCTAGAGGATGGGAATTTTAACCATATGTTTAGTTGCACCATCTTAGAGTTCCAGTTTTCTTCTGGGAAATCTCATTTTCTGTTACCATGAATCAAAATGTTCTACACTGAACTCTGACTTCTCAGAAACAGAATTTTAGGCAATGAAACATTTCATTCTACAATAAACACACACCTTCCACTTTTGTTTTCATAGAATCAGAATAATTCCAGTCAGAACCAACCTTGGGAGGTTATCTCATCCAGGCTCCTGCTCAAAGCAATTTTTGCATTCAATAAGCAAATATAGGCTACGTATAATGATTATGCTGGAACTTAATTAGCCTGAAAAAGATAGCATCCTAACCTCTGTCCAGTTCTTTTTAGTGTAGAAGGATGACATACAGTTTGAAACGCACAAGCCTGTATTGTGAAGCAAAAATAGATCTGACACAAATGTCAGAAGGCATAAAACAGTACAGGGAAGTTGAAAAGGTAAAACTGAAGTTTACACATGAAATAATACAGACAATTGTGTTGAAAATCTCCCCTCATAACAAGCTTCTCTTTTCAAAATAATTAAGCGGGTTTTTTAAGAACAGTAAAAGGGAGAAATCACTAATGTCAGATAAGACAGTGATTATCAACAGATTGTTGAGGAAACATCCATCAAAATGCATTTCAATTGCATTAAAAAGTGTGCAAGTATCTACGAAAGCTTCTGATTTAACCTGGTCATAATTAACAAGGTAATAAAGTCAGAGAAATTCCTTAATTTCAAGGTTCTTAGTGCAGCAGCCCTTTATGTTACTAGTATGAAATGCACACAAATGCAGCTTCATTCAGCAGGGACCGCAGCATTGCGGTGGGCTCACAGCTGGCTCTTGGGCTTTCCCCATCTTGCAGTCTCAGCAGCTGCAAATTTGACCTGGAGCTGCAATTTTGGAAAGCAATGCATTAAATGCAAGGACTAGCAGGGGCTGCTGGCTCATGGAACAGTGTGGGCAGCTTTATAACATCTCACCTAGGAAGAGGGCTCCTTGGGTAGTGTTAGCTCATGAGAAATTTGGGTGGTATTTCTTCTTTCTCTACAGTAGCTTCACAGAATGAAACATCTGTCCCTTCAGCCCCTTCTACCTGGCCACCATATGTGCACCCGAGCAAGCAGAGAACATTCGCTGTGCCCAGCCAGCTTCACTCTTCCATCGTTTGGATACGTCCAGCCCTGCCCACAGTGCCAGCTCAGCCACACTAGTCTGCTGCTCTTAAAGCAGTTTGCAACCATGAAAACCTGAGCTGCTACTTAGACCTTTTGAATGTCTACAACGAAGAACATTTGACTGACATGAAACCTGCAGGAGATAAGGATGATATATCATTAATATCACTAAGATGCAGTGCAGTGATTCCTCTCCAAATGCAATTAATTTTCCTCATTAAACCATAAGATAAAAGCTCTCACCGACACTAAAATCCTCTGCAAATCCCAATGCAAGGTGTCTTCTTCATCCAGTAAAAGGCAATACAGGACAATCTACAGCCAATACTGTGTTTGATATCTGAATGTTATGTTATTCTTGCAACAGACCACCAGCTTCATTAAACTTGTAACAGCATTATTCCTAACATGTGGCAGCAAACCCATTAGTTATGCATGACAGGGTAACTTTGTAAAGTAAGCCATATGTGGAAGTTTAATTGTTATTTGTTTATTAAACTAGTTGTAAAAATGTTAATTATGTACTAATACAATGCTAAAAAATTTCCAATAATTATGTAAATATGGTCGTTGTTTCCTATAATGAATCAACTGCACCCATTCTATAGCAAATATTCTCATATCCTGCCCTCAGCTAAGCGTTTAGTATTGTTCAGCAGTTTAGCCTCGATGAGAACAGGGACTAAGTAAATAGCAGCATGTGTATACATCAGAAAGTAGGTTAACCATTCTAAAAAAATTAAAAAAAAAAAAAAATTCTACATGCTGAAACAGAAAATGCCTGTAATTAGAGAATGCTAAAAGTGTGATAAAAATCTCACCTTACATACGGTGAGCAAACTATTTGCCTTTTATTTCAATAGAGAGGACAGCTTCACCAGAGCAGATACTGCTAAAACAATATATGGCTAAAAATATTTTTGCAGTTACCACTTGCAGAGATAAAAGCCATAAAGAGTTGGACAAAAGCTTGTAAAGAAAAAAAAAAAAAAACCCTGAAAATTCCTGTCAACAAAAAGTACAAAGTAAACAGCTTTCTTTTTTCCTCTACACAATTTCTAAAGGGAGCTCTCTTTAGCCAGCAGAGAGATTCATTTATTTTTCTTTTTTACAATATGACACAAACACAACAAAACCACACAAATAAAACTTCGAACACACCAACACCCTGAACTGCACATACAACTGTTACTGTCTTAAGCAACACTTAGTGACAAAGCTTATGGCTTTCCATCTGTCACCCAAAAAGCCAGCAATAACATGGTGCAGACTCAGTGCTGAGCTCAGTGACCTGCTGGAGTACATGGCTCTCCTTATCCGGCTGCTACAGAGCAGAGGAGGGAGAAAGGCTGCCCAGCACAACCCGGCCATGCAAAAGAGGGGACAACTCATCTCAGTTAGGGAAACTGTCCACCTGATTCCAGAAGCATTTCTTGATAAGATCAGGAGATCAGACAGCCCACAGAACAGAGGGAGCACTGAGAGGAGGAGGAGAAGACCATGGAAGTTCAGAAGGAGCAGGGTCTGTTCAGCCCAGTTTCTTCAGCCCATGTGAAATGAACTGTTCTCAACAGGCAAAATGCACCATTTTGTGCACGCAAAGAGTTTCCTAGGCCAAAGATACAATTGTGTATTAATGCGAGACCTCGCTCTTCCCTAGAGGCAAGTCTTTTCAAGTGCAACAGCAAGGCAAGGGTAACAGTATAATAAAAAGCCTAACGCAGGGCTTCCATATTGCTGTGATCTTCTAGGAAAAAAATATGTGCAGTCTTTGTGCAACGAGTTCATTGAGCTGATTGTCCACGAGAGAATCTGCTCATGTTCCTGCTGGACTGCCACACATCCACCAACCAATGAAAAAACACCAAAAGTCTTCAGCTTGTGTCCAGAGGAAGTTTTTTGATTTAAAAAGATGACACAAGCAGGGGAAGCCCAGATATGCAATAGCTGTAGCAGAGAATAATTTTCATAAACAGACAAAAGTTGTAATTAGTTTAAACCTTCCTTGTCTGTTTGTATAATATCTTCGAGCAGATGGCTTTGGCAAAGAGATAGGATTTGCACGCCCACTTGCATTTTGCAGAGATAAAATAAAGATGAAAGACATATCTTAGGTCGACCAGTCCATTGCCCCATCAGTGAAGAACTGATCCCTGCAACATGTAAACCAGCAGCTAACTATTTGCCATCTGATGCACACAGTTATCCAAACAGAAGGGATCTATAGGGAAGACCACTAGGCATGTAGAGAGGGGGGTGAGATGCATAAGAAATCAGAAACGTTTACATTGGTAAAGGAAAAAATATTTACTGCAGAATTAGCCTCATGGAGAGTCAATAGTCACAAGAGAGCAAGACTTCAGTTATAAAAATTAAATGCTTTGTAAGATGGGGATTTAAAACATCTTATAGTAAATTGTTGGTCTTAACATCAATGCAGCAAAGGCATCTCTGCTGCTTCCCATATTTGTGAAGAAAAAGGCAAGGGAATTAGATTAATCCTTGCAAAGTTAGAATTTTTGAAACCACAGTTAACTGTATCGCTTCCGTGCAGCCTTCCTGATCCTGAAACACAGACAGCTGGTAATACTTTCACACATGCATGATGAGACATGTGCATAATGGTGACTGCTCCAGCTATTTCTAGAAAATTTTTATTTTTTATTTGCCGTTTTTTCAGCTCTATTGTCTCCTCTTTTTTAAGATATGAATTTCCTTTCTTTTATGTTGTTTGATTTCTAAAAGTTCTTCATGACAGTTGTTTATGGTCAAAACCAGGTTGAAATAATGATTTATGCTGTCCCAACCATAAGAATTTAAATTGTCCCTTTCCTTTTGGCATTTAAATACACAACCATTCTGCAGGTCTTTTACCATTTCTGCTCCTACATAATCCATATTTAGCAGTTTCATCTACTATAAAAAGCATGCAATGCTTCCTGTAAAGAAGAACTCTGCAAAACAAAGGCAAAACATGCATAACTCCATCCTGTGTCTCAATTCACACAAGTGAAGATCTTTATTATATTTATATATACATTAAAAAAAGAAAAAAAGAAAGAAAAACTACACAACTTTCCATTGGATTTGTACTTAGCATCCAAATATTCTAATCATTATTTGAATGATGGTAAGTGAAAAGCCCCAGTAGCCAATTGATGAGTACTTATCAACTTACTTATAGTTCTCATTTGTGCACTTCTAAAACCCCTTTTGAGCTTGTATTTCTGCATTTTCCTAAAAATAATGTGAGCTATAATTAGACCCTAGTAGTAATAAGACCTAACTAGCAGTCAAAAGAGAGCCACTGACAGCTAAAATACAAGAGAGGAGGAACATCAAGACCCTGTATCAGTGAGAACTCTCTATGTATCAGAACAGTACAAACAGTGCTCAGGCCTGTGTTAAACGTGTACATCAGAAATGCATAGGTTAGACTGATAGATAAATAAGTCTATTGCTTTCTATCTGAAAAAGAAAAGATACAATGCTGGCTATAAACAGTACAAAACAAATTTTTGGCTTATTATTCAAGAATAGAATAAATTGAGATGAGACCTTTAATAACAAAATGGAAAACAAAAAACATGAAAAAAAAAAATCTAATAAATAACTTTTATCTAGCCCAAAGTGTAAGTCCTATCCAGAAAGCTTACTTATGCTTTACTTTCATCTGCTTGTTTGTGTTTAGATTTAGCTAGATAGAGACTCTGAAGGGAAACAGAAATTAAAACAACCAGAAAAAAAAATTACTTGTGCGTGAAGAAATAGCGCAGAAAAGACCATGATGGGCTGTATCCTTTTTTTCCTAGAAGCAAAATACCACTTTGTATGTCCTATCACAGGACTTCAGAGTCTTCCAGCATTATAAAACACACCTACACCTTTCTGAGGTGGGACACTAAAGGGTGGAGGCACAAGCATCTTGCTGAAGGCTTTTCAAATACCAGGTGCAAAATTGAGGGCAAACCTTAGAGTCATCATCCTCCCATCATCCCTCCACACTGCCTCCCATTCCCAAGATTAGAGAAATCTCAATATACCAAAGAAAAGCCTCCAGATTTTGAAGTGGTAAAGCTATTTTCTAGTCCAAAATGTCTGCTGAAATATCCTGTCTACTTTGGTAGACAGACTTCTACAGCATTGTAAAGCTGATTACATAAAGCAGCATAAAGTCCCACTGACTGTCAAAAGGAAAGTGATGATAATAACAGGTACTTCTTGTTCTGCTTTCTCCAGTCCATGAAATCTCCTTTGATACTAACAAAGATAAAACACAAGTCAAAATTTAATAAAGGAATTTGTCCAATAAGGATGAAATTGCAGAAATTAAACCATACATTAGCATCCTGACTATAGCAAAAATTGCCCCAAAACAATCAGAGTATTTTGGCTTTGAAGGGATCTTTAAAAGTCATTTAGTTTTCAGCCCTACAGTGAGCAGGGACAATCTTTAACTAGAGCAAGTTGCTCAGAGCCCTCTCCAACCTGACCTGGAATGTTTCCAAGAATGGGGCATCACAACCCCTCTGGGCAACACGTTCCATTGTTTCACCACCCTCACTGTCAAGAATGTCTTCCTTATATCTAGTCTAAATCTACCCTTCTTTAGTTTAAAACCATCATCCCTTGTAACAGGCCCTGGTAAAAATACTGTCTCCATCTTTCTTGTATGCCTCCTTCAAGTACTGAAAGGCTGCAACAAGGTCTCCTGGAAGCCTTCTGTTCTCCAGGCTGAACAACCCCAACTCCCTCAGCCCATCCATCCAGCAGAGGGGTTCCAGCCCCATGATCATATTTGTGGCCTCTTCTGGACCTGCTCCAAAGGATTCATGTCTTTCTTTTGCCGAGGCCTCTAGAACTGGACACAGTACTCCAAGTAGGGTCTCAAAGTAGAGGTTTTCTCTGATTTTATCCACTAAGCAGACCAAACCAGTGATAATATGCATCTGCACCAGTTCAATGCTCCTGAAAAATCCTGACTTGTTTTACATTTTACTCAAGCAAGGGGTACAGTCTGCAGTAGTAGCATTACTCATTATTAAATGATTTAATCCTTTGCATTTATTCTGAACCTTCCTTATGAGCATTTGTAAGGTCTTATAGGTATTGATTTATTCAACAGTGTTCTACATTGTAAGAATGCATTTATATTCCTGCTTCATGGAAAGGGAAACTGCTCAGTTTGCATATGGAATGGTATTTGAAAGCTATAGTAGGGTAAACACAACTGAGCACTTTTGCCTATGTTTGTACATTATTTTTTGTTGTTTATTACTGGTAAAAAATTAAGAAAAAAAAAATATATTTAACATACCTTTTTCAAAATACAGCCTTGCTTTGAAACGTATAATCTCGTGGTGGAAGAGGGAAGAGACTAGCGAGTATTGGAGTTACATTATTGCATAAGCAACATTACCAGTATTAAACACTGCATGTAGTGGCAGCATGATGAGAGAAGAAGCAAAAGAATAAGAAGTAGAGGTGACCACTGGACCAAACTTAGCACCTATATTCTAGGAAGTTTTTAAATAGACCTACTTCCTACAAAAAGCTGCTGAGGATGTGTTTGGCTCTGCAAGGAACATAACTGAGGAACACTACTGTATGGTTCTGTCTAGTACAAAAGAAAACCAGTTTACAACACCTATTTCTTTCTGAATATCTCGGAGTGCTATATTGCATCATTCTATCAACTTACTACTGCAAAACTAGAATAGATCTAAAGTTGAGTACACTGTGATGAAGTCCAGAAGCCATCCCCCTCCCTTGCAAATACTACATAGGAAAAGCTCTTTATTAAGGTCTGTTCTGATGCTCTAGAAGCTCTAATTCCAACTGTGTCACTGAGTTTCCATCACAAGAGCAGTTTGTTTGATACCATGAAAACTATTCCTTTTATTGGCATTTTTTAACAACAGAAATACATTTCACAGTTTTGTAATAAATAAAAACATTGTTATACGAAGCCTTTATATTCTCCCAATTTATGACAAGACTCTAAGACCACTGCTAAAAGACCCTTAATCTGGTTGGGTGAAGATTCAGAATTTTAGCTGTCAACATACAAAGAAATTAAAAAAAAAAAAAAAAAAAAAATCAGACACAAAGCAATCTAAATGAAACATTGATCTCTGTATAAGATGATGAGACTCGCAGTCAGAACCATAACAGCCAGAAAGCTCTTCCCCAAAATACCAACCTTCAGCAGGCTAAATTACATCTGAAAGGCTACCCAAAGAGAGAGTCCATTAAAATGTGAGAGAGATCATTGGCATTATAATGTTGGAAGCTTTGCCTGTACTACACCCAAGCACACAGATGAAACAAGGACATTAGTTTCCCATGGTGCTATTCTTCTACTCTTCAGAAGTATAAACAAGGCTTCTCACTTCTGAGTATAAAAAAAAAGAGGACATGATACTAAGCAGACAATAACAAAAATTATGATTAAAGAACAAAGATGAGGTGAAAAATAGGTCCTGGGAATTGAAATGCAAGCCTCCCTTGGTGCGTTCAAGAGAAATGCAATGTCTTTTACCCTGAAAGACCATCACTTCCCTTTTCTACAGAGCCTAAAGCTTCCTTTAGACTTTGTGATCAGCTATTTTGTAAGGGTTAGATGATAGTCCTTAAATAACTTTCTAATATTTAATTTAAACGTCAGTGAGATAACACAGATCCTGAGAAAAGAAGCAGCTGATCAGTCTGTCTGATTTTGCATGTGTATTTAATAATAAAGAAGAAAAAGCACCATTTTACCAACAAGTAAATGCCTTATCTATCACCTAAAATTTTTCAAATCTTTTATTCCCTGAAACAAAAAATATTTAACTAAGACACTATCAGCGTAAATTTGGTGCAAAAAAAAAATAATATTGCTTTTTATAGTTTCATTTCTCTTTGCATGCCAAATGTAAACTTGAAGGAAAGTGACCTTGGTTATAAAAAATAAGAAAGCAATGTCAGAATTGATGGGACCTACCATTAGTATTTCATTCTGACAGGTAGGAAATAGGCATGTCAGCAGTGAATGTTACAGGCTGAGCTGTGGCCCTGATCATAGTCAAAGCGGTAAATTTCTTCCTACAAAAGTAATTTCCATCAAAATAAAAAGTGCTTAAATAATACAACTATCTATAGATGAGAATAGCTTTTTATGGCTGAGCTTGAAGATAAACAAATGAAAATGCAATACATAGTTTTTGTGTTCTGTATAAGCCAGAAAAATAACATTAGATGTAATTAAATTGTACAACGGTTAAGTATTCGAGTAGCTGTCCAGTTCCTAGAAACCTTTTTCATAGAAAAAAACTTATTGAAAAAATGGTTATACAAATGGTTCATATATGGACTTATTATGTCCAGAACATTCACATTCTAACACTGAAATTAAACAAGCAACATCTGAAACTTCAATTATTCATTCTATACGAACAACATATTGGTATGTGAATGAGTAATCATTCATATGTTAAAAAAAATAAACAGGTGTTTGAACCAAACGGGCTTGGGCCCAAGTTTCCATCACCAATATAATCAGTAACAACATCTATTAGCATTATTATAAAACAATAAGATAGCAAGACTAAATTAGGTATCAGTTTAGCTGACATTTTACCATCAAGGCATGCTGATGATTAACACAAAAAGCCTACAAAAATTATTCTTATTTTGATATATGAAGCTCAAAGGGCATTCCTGGTTTCATTTCCCCCCTGCATTACCAAATCTAGCTTTTAAACATACAGATTCACTACCTTACTGGACTTCAAACTGAGTAGCCACAAAAGTTGTCTTGCTTTCTGCAGTTTCCACAGAGGCACTGTCCTCTTAGTGTGAATTTAAATACAAAAGAAGAAATGATGATACAGTAAAAAAATCATAAGCAGATGCGAGCAAGAGTTTTGCCTCGTTTATCCAGTATAAATAAACACTAAGATCCCTTTTCCAAATCTCTCAACATGAGCATTACCCAAGCAATTCCTTCCCACTTCACCAGGAGTCACACCATTGAAACCTAGCGCAGAATCCAGTCTTACACAAGTACAGTATAAGGCAATGATCACACTTGATCTTGGTATCCCCCCTGCATATGTTCATTTCTTCTCGCAATCATATCAGTTACTGGTTATAATGCTTTCTCCCAAGGTCATTTATCTCCCGGGAGAATTTCATGGCATTTCACGCTGTTTACTACTACTTAAATTATCAGGAAAAGAAAAAAAAAATTGTCTTTTAAGCATAAAGATGTGACATACCTTCCAGGGAGCAATGAAGAAATAAGAAGTTAGAAACAATAGCGGAGCTCTTTACAAAGAATGGATGACTCTCCTGTATCTCTTCATTTTCATCTGGAAGCCAAGGCTTATATCTGATGTCACAGTTTGTAATCAGATTCCTAGGTACATGTTACACCACTTTACATTTTGTCTCTACCCATGCAAATCCAGTCATTCACCAGCTAAAAAAATTGATAAAAGTCACATATTGAGGAGACAGAAGTGCCCTAGAAGGTAATATTCCATTCTTCTCTTGCAATATAGGAAATTCTGGACTATCCCATTCTCAAACAATGAGGAAATCTTCCGATTAGGAAAAGATAAATAAACTCTTAGTTAACAAACTATTGATACATGGCATGTCTATGGTTTTGATATGTACTGAAAGGTTTCTCAAGCAACCACTAGTTGGGATGGTCTAACAATAACTGTTAGAACAAACACTTAAGTTTGGCTATCACTGCTCTAAGTCAACCGGTTCTCTGGCATGCTTTATGGTCAACGTGGAGATGGGCACCTCCACAGATGCCCCATGCTGGCCATGCTCCTGATGAAATCCTATACCCAGGAGCCTGGCTGCCTTTAGTGACCCTGAAGAATGATCATTTTCTTTGGAAGTGACTTTCCATTCCTTTCTATTCACCCCACTGGTATATAAAAGATTAATTTAGACAAGACACCTAATTTGAAGCAATGCAAGATAAAGCCCCATTCAAGTTGCACTAGTAATGCCACAGACTAATCAGAAAACAACTTTGATTTACTTGTTAGTTCTTTCGATCCTCTTGACCAGCTTGATGCTTTTATTATACTGATAAGTATCGGGAAAATGCAAAAACAAACTGGAATAATCTGGGGAAAGAAAGGAATTGGGTATGGTTTCTATCACATTACGTTGACTCCAATTAGTGAACTTGCTGACTGTCCTCAGCAGGTTCTGCAGTGCAGTATTTCACGTCCTCTTTCATTTAAGTGTAAATTGGACATTGCAAGTAAAAGGGGAAGAAACTAGGGAACCAGTTGATTCATAATTGATTCATAACTGATTCAAAGTTTTACAAGCATTACTAGAGAAACTGTCAGTTCCCCTTGGCTCTTGACTAAGATTTAGTCATATTTACCAGTAAGATACGCACACACCCTTCTACCTATAAAAAAAAATGTTCTGAAATATTAGCCACTGTACAGATATACAGTCTTATACTTCAGGGAATAAAATTAGAGCATTGTTTTAATGTAGAAAAAAAAAAAAAAGTAGAGCAACATCACTTCAGCTTGCTCTCCTTTTTATCATGTCTTTAAGAAAAGCTAGAAGAAGGACTATTTTATTCCACAAAGGATTAAAAAAAATAGGTCATAGATAAATTCAAAGCAAAACCATTTAAATAAGGATTTGATAAAATAAAAGACTTTGTGAGCATCTAGTAGAAAAAAAATGTACAGAAAAGTGCCAAAGAAAGATAGGAGCTAATAATTTCTGAGACATTTTCCAATATTTTGTCTTTATTTTAAGAATGTGCTGCATAAGAGATTTGTCATAGCACCATCGGAAGAAAACCACCCAAGTCTGACCTCATTTACCTTTAGACACCTTCTGACCTTCTGCTGTTGGCACCTTTGAAATCCTCTTCCCTTCCCCCCTCGGTGGACTACAATACCTCTGATCTCATTTCCTCCTTGTAATTGCTGAGCACACATGCAGTTTAATATATGAAGTTGTACCCTTCATATTGTCAGAAGAACTATCAGAATACTTACACTAAATCCTTGTACATTTTACCTTATTTTACTAAAGGATTACATATCTGTCCTATTCACTTATAAAACATGTCTTTTAATGATGTACTTTTAGAAAAGTCTAATTAAAATTCAATGCATAAAAGTGTGCAAGGGTTGATAACCCACAGAACTCAGCAGACCCTAGTTAACATTCTAATGCATCCTCCATTTGGAGAGAGACAGTAAGACTTTTCCACCTCGGTGGCAGACACTAATGATACTTGCAAATATGACTAATGTCTTCATTGGTGAAAAATTAATGCACCACAATAATTTTTCTACCTGGGGTTAATGAACATGTCAGATGCTGAAAATGAGTTGTTTGAAAGTAAATTACTATAATCTATATTTAGAAGACTCTGCTCTTGGGAAAAAAAAAAAAAATCTATAGTGTGTTTGATGTCGTCTGCTTACTTTTGTCATGAATTTTGCTGTTCTGGTGAGACTACACGATGCCGACTTTTCTGTTGGTATAAAGGGAAATTTTGTTTTTCCTAGAATGTCCTTTCCTTTTAATGAGAAGTCCAATTTGACTCTACTTGCCACAGAGACTGTAACAAACATTCTTGGAGCTATACAAGCAGCAGAAGCAAGCTGAAGTCCATGAAACTGAGTTCATCTTTGCTCTGGGTAGCCTCAAAGCAGTATCTGATCAGGCATTTTGGAAAAGCTAGTCACTTTACAGCTTGTTTTCATCTGAGGGGAATAGTTTCCCAATTCAGACTGATTCCTCTCTCTTGACTCCCCTTTTCCCGTACCAAAGCTATGTGAATACTCTTTGCTGCTGTGCAAATACAAAATAGCTTCACTAAATGGCCACACCAGAGAGAAAGGAGTTGCTTTGTACATGAAGAAATACTTCTAGTCACTCACTACAAAATTCTTAAAACGGTGTTCCTTCCAGAGTACTTGGGGTTTAAGCTGTCCAGGGGGAGTTGGTGGGATTTCATAACTGAGAATTAGTAACAATCTTGAAATGTGGAGCTTATTCCTCATGTTGGAACCATCCTTTTCTTTCAACTGAGATCATTTCTTCAGAAAATATGCAAATGCATTCATCCTCTAAATGCCTTTTCTAACAGAGCACAGAACTCGAACTCCACATTTAGCACAGGAAGTGTAACTCCACAACATTTCTTTCAAAATGTGCAAGCAGAGAAAAAAGGGTACAGAAGAGCAAGTCTGGCCGCTATTCAGGTTTCAGCTGTAGCTCAGGGTGGGTTGAGGGAATTAGAAGGACTCCTAATCACAACTTAAAGGCTCTAAATCATGGCTGATTCATTACATCCCCTCACAATTCATCCCAAAGGCTAAGTATTTCTTCCCACTATCACAACATATGCACTTCATTTACTTTTGATGTCTTGGTGACTTGAATTCTAGCTATAAGATATTTTTAACTAACCTTAAAAGCCTCCTGGTATTAGATGCCTTAACTTGTGTGAGCTGTTGGACACCATGACTTGGTGACTACTGGATCACGTGTTCAAAAAGTAAAGAAACAGAACTTCTGGTAAATGACAATCACTTGTAAATCTGAATTACAATCTCCCTAGGCACACTTAGATGCAAGCAGGGCAACCTTTGGTCTTTCAAGAAATGGCATGGAGTCCTTTTTATGCTCACACTGCCACATTTCAGAGCAGACAGTTTTCTACCTACATGCAAGTTTCACTGGAACTGCAATGAAGTACACCTGCCCACCTATACAGTGCTCGAGGTTGCATAAATGTTCCATACCTCTGAATGTCCTGGTCACCTACAGGTGGCTGGCAAATCTGAGCTAGCACACAGCAGTCACAGGCAGCTCTTGAATTTAGTCCAGCTGCGAACACCAGTTGGAACCGAGACATCAATCTATTCCACTTCCTGCTGAGGGAAAACTTTTTCTGAGAATTATCAATTCATTATATTACAGGAAATCTGCTAGAATTTAGGTCTCACAGGCTACTGATATAATAACTTTTCAGATGAAAATATGTTTACTCTTTCTCCAGATTCCTATGGGTAAAACATTAAGATTTTTGCTATTAACTTTTTTTTCCCCCCAATTTTATATCAACATTCTGAACAATGATTGCTTTCCCTCATTTCTTGTTTTCTACAGTACTTTGAGTTAGGATAGCAAACACACAATAGAACTTTACTATTCTTAAATAAGCTGTCTACCCACAAAAATTTTGTCACTCCATTTTGACAGATCAAGTAATAATTTTATCTACCATGGGAGAGTATAAACTGTACCAGTACAGGAATCATAGTGGGCGTATAAGCTGTAACCATCATAAATGACACTTTTTATTCCCTTTGAAAATCCTCCTGATTTATTACATTTACTTAGAGACTGTCACAGCTTATTTTTACTAGACACTTTTTTTTTTTTTTTTTTAACATTCCATCAAGTGAGCTCCTATGTGATGCAGAGCAAACTGATAGAAAATGGTGACACTCTCACCCAAGCTGTCATTATTCAAAATGATTTCTTCTGCTCAGGTTGTTTTCATTTAGCAAAATAATTTGATTTTTCTATGTCTGCCCACACTCTATTCACAAGAGGCAAAGGAAGCTCAAAACAATGTCTTCTGCATTTAATATGCAAGGAGAATGCTTAATAGAATCATTTGCAGGATAATTAAAAGTCTGCTGATACATCTTAAGAAAGTGTGAAACAAAGTACAAAATGAATAGAGCCAAATGGCAATTGCTTATTTCTGTAGAATAAGTGCTAAGTCAAAGAGGTCATAATTGCTGTTTTGCATAAGGAAAACAGTTAACAGGGTTTTATGGATATATTTTCTGCAGTAAAACTAGAGCGGACTGTTTTCATACAGAAGTTAGTGGAATAACACAGATGAAAAGGTTACAGGGTGTTGCCGCGAGGTCTGCCTATGATATCACAGAAAATAAGTCCACAAATTCAGATGCAGCTGAAGAATGGCTTGAGTTGAAGTGAGTTCCTGCTTACATCTATAAAACAGCACTTTCAGCACTGCTGGGCTCCTCTGAAACAAACTTGACTTTTCCTAGGAAACCAAAACATCTCTACCTGGTTAATTTATGTGACATCCATCAAAATGCTAATGCTGTATAAATAATAAATGGTTACACTGTGTTCCCCAAGCCCCGTTCCCACACTCTATAAGCTTTAACACTTCAAAACATTGATCTAAAGGAAATTTTCTTAAGTATTCACCTTCTGAGGCAGATACATAAGTCCTATTATGAATTATGGGAATTGTGCGTGCTCACCGAGGACAGACTATGGCTACCAGCTGTGCTAGTTATCCTGATTATATTCATCTCTCATGAAGTGGATAGCCCCTTATCTGGCTTTTTTTATGACTACAAATTAGTTCTTAATTACAGTCAGTCATTGTAATTTCAGAGCAACTGCCAGCACAAGTATTGACCCATTTTAGTGAATTATAAGCAAAGTAGATAGCATAGATTCCTTTATTCCCCAAACAACAAAAAAGGAAGGAAAAAAAAATAATTCTTGACTTGGCATTACTTTCCCACTCCTGCCTACTGTTTAGACATTATCACAACTGTTCCCTTGACTTGCTGATGTTCACCAGCAAGTAACATTTGCAATGAGACTATGACATTTAAGTAAAAAACAAACAACAAAAAAAAAGGATTAAGAAATGATGTTAAGATCCTGACACCCAAATAAATGCAAGGATATTCAAGTTTGGAGTATCACTGCAGGCCAAACACATTCTGTTAGTTTTATTCAACAGTAACCAATTGCTTCAGTGACTTTACTCGTGACTGCTTTTAGGTCGAGAGAAAAGAGAATTATGCCACAGCCTCTAATTATCTGTATTTAGAGAGTGTAAGCATTGTAGGGATCTCTATTAAAAGATAGAAAAACTTATGCCTGACTTGAATTGTTAATGTTATAGCTGTGATTCCAGTAGCACTGAGAATGCTACAAAACTAGGCAGCATTTACCAGTAAGAATCTTACATACCACATTGTTCTTATGTCACATGTTATGTGCGTACAGCTGTTTGTCACCACCATAGATTCACTCATCTAGATTTCAAATGATTGATCACTGGATAAACACAGGGAAATAAACCCAGTGGGGGAAAAAAAAAAAAATAGAGTAAGTGAAATCAGCATTCAATTTACTTGGATCCTGTTGTTAGTAAAGATTTTAACAGCACATTGTAAAGAAGCATTTTTCCTTGACTCCGGTAGTCCTGGTGTGCTAGCCAGAGCACGGATGGCCCCAAGTCATCATTTTTTCATTTCCAACCTATGCATATTTTGAGTTGCCCATCTTTCCACAAGGGTTTGGGTTTCCATTCTTACACTCCTAATACCTCAGCAGGCACACGTGCCAGGGGACAGGTTCCTGTCTTCTAGGTTGCACAATGTGCGTTCAGTGCTCCTGGAGAAAACATCAATGTTCCCATGCTACCATTTCCCCTGCAAGTCTTTCCACTGAGCGTGCCCTCGCTTACATCTCTGGAATGGGTGCACCCTGCTCTCCTAATTCCACCAACTCTAGCAAACTGACACAAAGGTCAAGTGAGAGAGAGAGAGCGCGCGCGTGAGGGTGAGGCAAGGGCATGGCCTGCCCTCCCTCCTGCCTGCGTCACCCTCCATGTGCCCCAGGGAGCCACAGAGCTGCCTCTGCAGTGCTTTTAAGTGCAAAAGCAGAGGAAGAGCCTTGCATCCTCACCAAAGAGCATACTTGTCAAAGAAAGCCCTGAGCAAATATTAGAATTCAACTGCCAGAACTAGAAAGACCAAGACACAGCCACGGTCCCAGTGTCTGTCATGTTGGGAAGTGAGAAAAATGTAACACATCCACTTGGAGCATTGACAGATACTGAACAGGAGCTGACGTTTTTCCAGCCTAAGAGGTAACACAGATCAAAAAAAATTCATGCACTTGTGTTATACATCTTGTACTGACTTGGGACTAATGCAATGGCCCACACAGAGCAAATGATGCATTAATTTCTTCAGCAAATACATAGGGATCCACTTTATTTTAACTGAAAAACACTGAAAGAGCCTCCCCAATGGAGAGAGAATAAACCAGCCTAACTATCACGTGGCAGGAACCTTTCCACCACCAGTTCTCAAGTTGTTCTTCCTTTCTCTTCTGCTTCTGGGCTAATTAATTACACACTAAACATACTGCTAGTGAGATACAAATAATTACTTAAACATGGTCACAGTCTAGCCCATGAACCGTAACAATATATTACACTTTCTGCTGCCTGTCTCTCTGAGCTAACACGAGCCCAGCACACTCAGGGATTCCAGCTTGGTAAATATTTGTATTTGTCACAGTAACAAACTGCACACAACAGAGTTTATTATTTCTATGGGGCAATGAGTGGACAGTTGTAAAGAAAGCTGCCTTTCTTTACCCCATGATGGGAGTTTTCCATTTCCTTGTGTTCACCAAGATCGTTCAGAAAAATAAATAAATAAATAAATAAAATCTTCTACCTTGACTGCTTTCTTCTCTGAAGAAACAGAGTCTGAGCTGGTGAAATGGGCAGGATAGAGAAGGAACAAACTTCAGCAAATGCAATATTAAGCCAAGTTTAGGGGTTCCAGTGCTGGCAAGCACACAGTTGCTTTTCTCAGCAAAAGCAAGACGACTCCTTAAAAAGATTAGCAATATTTACCTTGAGCATAGGAAATGTTCTGAGAATTCATCACTTGATGCCTACAGTGCTGAAAACACAGCATGTTATGGTAGTATTAAGTGTTATTAGTGTGCTTACCTGCAGCTCCTATATCCTACCAGATGGCACCCAGAGTTTATTTTTCTTTCTCTTTTAAAAATTAGAAAAAATTACCTTATTTGTAAAATGGTATTAAGGCCCTTTTTGGTGCATAAAATATGAAAGTGACCATTTTGAAGAAAACACTGATGCTTTTTTTTCTTCCCTTGGGTGGGTCAGACATGCTATGCACACAGCACATTGCAAGAGAATAATTCACAGCATACACTTAAGTGAACAAGACCTTTGAGGCAGATTAAACTACATACACATAAGAGAGCGAATCGAGAGCTAAAATACCTTGCCAAAGGCTGCGGGCTTTTCGTGCTTTGCAGAAAGAAAATTGTGCTATAGATACACAGCCATTTAATAGATATAACATTTAAATGATTTGTGCAGTTACTTTTATGTGTAGTGTGTGTGGACAAAGTACTTTAAAAATATGATGGTTAATTTTCAGTTGTTCTATCATTTCTCTTTGGCTTTAAAAAGAAGAGTTTTATGACAGCTTTTTTGGCAAGTAGATTTAGCACCTTGGAGTACTGAAGTTCATTCATTAACATAAGCTTTTATTATAAGCCATAATCTCTTCTTTATTTCAGCTGCTACGGATGAGGACATCTAGATACCATCTCCCATCAGTGGCAATGGGAAACATTTGACTCCAGTATACAAAGCACGTATTTGGAACCTTAAATGAAATAATCTTCATATTTTAAAGATTATAATTAACAAAGCAGCATGTGAAAGTCAAATTGGGTCAAATATAAAATGCATTTTTAAAAATACAAAATAATTCTAAAACACCAAAACAGAGAAATCTAAGAGAAAAAAAGATTTTTTTATATATATCTTTT
>JANHGN010021657.1:167579-190714 GCA_024605025.1 Megaceryle maxima | reverse complement strand
AAAAAATGGAGGGGAGAGTGAAGTAAATGCCCATGTCTCTGGAAAGCAGCCTAGATGCAGAAGGATGAATATTCTGAATTAAGATATTTTGCTCACCAATCTCAGGGATTAATTTACTCAGTTTGCCTCCAAAAAATTGAACAAATTTAGGTGGGTAGTGTGAAGACTTTAATTCCATCCCTAATCTATATACTCCAATAACTAAAGTGATTCTAAAGAAGCTGTTAACTGAACAAACAGAAAGAGAATCAGCTGTCTACCATATGTTTCTCATTTACTTAAACAAAAATATCCATTTTGAGCTCAATCCGAAGTCCATCCAAGCCAATGTAAAGAATCTTACTAATTTAGGCAAGGTCTGGAATAAGTTTATGTGATTTTACATGTAGAACCCGTACTGTACATTTGCTCTACAACTGTCCTGGACATCCTCAGCTGAAACACGGGAGAAAGTATCTGAAGTTGTATTTAGTTAGTGGGGGCTGTTCAAACCTCAGGCTCTAGGAACCAGCCCAGCACAGCAGCTGATTAGCTGCCAGGTAAGTGCTCGTATATACATCTGTTTTGTTGATGTAAAAATTCTGATGGAGCATAAAGTACTCAATGCTTTGAGTACATGAAGGTAAACCTTCTTTCAAGATGACTTCTTATTTGCATTCATTTCAGATGGAAGACTTTGAGAAACAGGAAATTAGTTTCTCAAGGGCTAAATAGATTTCCTAAAATTTGAGATAAAACCTGGTTTGAGCAAATAAAGATAGTATTTAAGTATATTAAATATTTGGATTGAAATTTATTCAAATATCTTACTTAAATTTAAATATAGTATTTAAATATTTAAATATAGTCTTTATATACATATTAATTAGAGATATGGGGAAGCATTACTTTTGAATACAATGTAGAACAGCCCTGAGGAAGTTACATTAGCCTTAGTTCTGGAACAGTACCTTTGCCTCTGTTCATCCTCACAGAAAGAGGAGGTTTAGGATCATTCTAATTATGGGGTTTGTGTTTTGCTCTCAAGTGACTAAAGACATGCATTGAGACTTCACAGACCAAGCTTTCTGTCACGCGAATATTAAGTACCTCCATGCAAAGCTCCCGCTGTCACCAGATCCTGCAAACATGTAAAAGGTGGCATTTTCCCCATGAAACCCTATTTTTCCTTTTGTAAAATGTTCCTCCTTGACAAGACTGAGCTTCTTTTTTTTTTTTCATTAAATATTGACGTCTTACACCTTTTGTTTTATTCAAAGAAGGTATATGGGGAAGAAAAAAAAAAACAAGACAGACAAAAGATCTCTTTGATACTTGTGCCTGACCTCCAAAGAGTCATTACATAGCTACTGGGCCCAGAACCTTTTAAGAAACCAGATGCTTTTCCCTACATGAAAGTCGCAATCGGGACACAATAGCTTTGAAAGTCAGTTCACAGAGATCTGCTGTGGTAGCCAAAACACAGCAGCCTCCTCTGTCAATACCTAGAAGAAGAATTCTGACCCAGTCAACTGTACTTCTGACAAATACAGTGAGTGACAGAAATAAATTGTCTTACATAATTTACTGACCTGCAGTTTAGACACTGCAGCAATCCTTAATCAACTTCTTGCAAATAAGCGCACAAGAATCCGATATAGTTTGAACTGCAGCCTCCACAAATATCACAAACATAGAGTTTAAAACATTGAACATGGGAAGTGTCTGGAAATTGTCAAAAGTACCTTTGTGAGAATTATTGTACCTGAAAGCCCAGCTCCCCAGCCCACCACTCCATGAAGGAGCTGTGCTAGAGAGCAGGAATGGAAAGTCTCTACCAACAGGTGGGCAGATGCAAATCGATTTTCAAATACCTTCCAGCTTTGGTCTGGGTAACCCAATGCAATCTATTCTCTCATCACTTATTAAATTTAACTGTTTTGACATTAAGGCAACACTGAAGATAACCATTTTCAACTGTTTCAAAAGAAGCCAATTTTTCCTTTTAAGTCAATCCACCTCATTCAGTCTGAAAGGGCTATACAATAAGTGGCTGACAGTGCCCTATCAGTACAGCAAGAGACATAAAGGAAATGATATTGCCTCAGCCTACATGAGGAAATCCCCTCAACAATGCCAGAGAAAATGGGTTTTGAACACAGAAGGTACACGAGACTGTCTTACCAGTGCATTCTTTTCCACCTCAGTTACAGGACAGCCCTTTGGTTACTGGACTCACTCTTACGTACACCTACCCTCCTCCTCCTCCCCCCTCATGGTATAAAGTGGGTGGCCCTAAACCTCTAGCTGCCTCTTCCTTTTTCTTTTGGTAGGGAGAGAAACAGAGAAGCATAAATAACTCATATAATTTGTTTCAGTGACAAAGTGATTTTACTTTAAGTCAATGATAAGATTTCCATGAACTTCAAAGGAAGTTGCAATAGATCCTCTTTATGTCAAGATAAATTCCAATGCTAACTTAAATTTAGCATATTCATTCACAAGTTTATTTCCTACTCTCAGAACGCTGATAAACAATGAATATTATGTTATTCCATAACTCTGGTATTTTCTGTACTAACTAGGTGGCTACATTAGAAATATTACCTTTAATTAAAGAGAATTGTAAAATAATACGTGGATGAAATTTCTCAGTATGAAGATGTTAGCCTAAATGTTTTGATTATATTATGTCAAACTCATAAAATTAAATTTCTACAGTATAAAAGCATTTTTAGTAGATTACAAAACGCTTAAGTGGCGGGTAGGACTAATTCAATAAAAATAATAGGAACCTGATACGATTGCACTTTTTCTGTCTCTCTAAAAACATGCCTATATTTTTATGAAATCTTTTATTATTTGTAAAAGGCAACATTATTCATGTTTCATGAATGTGACCAAGTTCATAAACTGAAAATTACTTGTCATCTACCTTATTGGGCTTCTCCATTAAAGTTCTGACCCAGCTGGCCCTGGCTAATAGAACAAACTGTTATGTAAGGCAGGTTTTAGTTAAGATGAAATAAAGAATCTGTATTTTACTTGTAATGCTGCAGCCACACGTCAAAATAAATTATTTAAACAAGTAATTCTGCAAGCAAATGTACCCATTAAGTGCCAGATTGTGCACAAGAGCAGGAGGATAGCCCCTGCTCCAAGGCCAGCCACAACTATCACTCCTACACTCTTCTACATGAAGGCAGAGTAATTCCCTATGCACTGTAGTCAGAGTATGATGAATCTATGAATGCATGAAGAAACCAACAAAAGAAAAACAAACCAAACAGCAATCTCCATCAACTGAACCCTGAAGTTCCTTATTTCATTTCAACTCAATCAACTTTCCCTTTCAATAATATTTAAATTTTGTTCACCACAGATCTCAAAGCCCTTTAGAAAGCAGCAGAAGACTTACCTCACTCGAGTTAAAAGGAGATTGTCCAGAGGAAGAAATGAATAAGGATTTGGGGATTTGTCTCAACGTAAGGTATAAAAAACCTGCTAGAGTTGAACAGATCTATTACATCACACAGAAGCGAAATGCTAAAACCGTGATACGTTCCTTTTATACCCACCAAGCCACTAGTTATCTTTATCACATTAGACAGAAATAGTGTCACTATGTCTTGTAATACTGAAATATAGAGTAGAGTAAGTATCAGAGTATTTGCCTATTCAAGTTATGATTACATGCTTGGGAATTTTTTCAAGTATCAAGGATAATCTTCAGGTCTAAGTTTTATCATTTACATAAGAGATTGAGAATGAGAAGAGTGAATTGCAAGATAGCCACTGAACAATTTTGGCATCTGCCCACGTGGGGGGGGAAGGATATTTGGAGTGTACTCAGTACAGTTACAATGGTCTATTTCTATCTCAGTTTAGCAGCTACAAGCATAAAGCATTGCTAGATGCAGCCCTCATCTAGGAGTCCCTGTTGTACTGCCTGACATACTAGAATGCACCTAGAAAAGCTGGGCATACAATTTCCCCTGAAATTCAAAAGGCAATTAAAGTCTGGGACCATCAAAAGATTTTGGTCCTATGACATAACAGCTTATATCATACCAGGCACACGAACCTCAAGTGGAAGGCACAGGTCCCTAAAGAAGTTTTGGGAAATGCAGGGAGTTGGTTGGAGAAACTAGAAAAACCAGGAAGCTTACAAACAAAAGAGTAGACCTTAAACACAGGCAGTATTGAATGGACATGCTTTCCCCTAGGATCTCTCAGACCTGTGTTAGAGCTCAGAGAAAATAAATGCCTCCAGTTTAAATTTGATGAGAGAATCATTGAAAGAGCATTCATTTTCAGAACATGGGTTGCACTTAGGCCAGCCAAGAATGAACATCTTTGCACATGACTTAGGCAGCTCTGGGCATGCACTGAACAGAAGGCACAGAAAGAACCTCAACAGCAGAATTTCAGGCACCTACCAGACTTCAGACACCTAATGTTTTGACGTATTTCAAAGATTACACAAATTAGATGCATAAATCCAAATCCAAATTTAGCCACTATTTGTTTGCCTGTTCCTGGAGAAATTTATTTTTATCTTTTTTATCTGTAATAGGAGGCAATTATATATTTGCACTTGAGATCACGTAATATTTCTCAAATTTACAATATAAATATTTCTCTCAACGTTGTAATTTTCTTCAGGTGATCATAAGAACTACAGCACATTCATCTGACTAACAATGCAGGAAGATATATACATATTTCAGGATTAATGATAGGGTGCTTAAAGTAGCTTGCTGTAATACTCTGAGAAGAATAAGAGGTTGTCATTAAAAAAAAGACAGAGGAAAATTTGGGGATTGCAAACTAAAAATACTCTGCACAGGTAATTCTATTTGATACTTTTTTTAATACCATTTAACTTTGCCAATGTCAATGAACAGAAAGTTGAATTATCAGATATTTTGTTTATCGTCACTTAAATGGTTCTTGAGAGCTGGAGTTATCTTCATTAGATTGGTCATAAAGACATTTAAATTAAAACACTGATGGCTGCATTTTTTTTTTGCACATCTTCACAACATACACTTTACTAACGGTGGTAGAGGAAACTTGTCTGCCATGACAAGGTCACCGGTTCCAATTCAACATGGTTTAAAAAAAAAAAAAAAAAAAAAAAAAAAAAAAGATGTCATTAGAGCTTGGGAAATTTATTTAACATTCCCTACCCTGCAGTCTAAGCCCCTTGTTACAGGAAAAAAATGCCAGGGGTAACATACTCTAAAAGCCTCATCTTCTACAATTTAAAGGAATACATTTGTGTATCACTCACAGTATGAGGTATTTATTTATAATGTTGCAAACTGTCAGCTTCTGGTTTATTTCTGCTATATACAGGATGTCAGAAACTGTCAAGAGTAAGAGCTTTACCAAGGGACAGGCCATGTAAAGGCAGTGGATGAGGTAGATGCTGCATTGAACACGCACTGCTTGCCATTAAGGGAGCTTTTTACAGAGCAGCCATGTACTGGGGTCATTACAGCACCCAGGGGTGGCAGCTCAGCACAGCCACCTGCCCATGGGGTGCAGCAGGGCTTGCTTAGACTGGAAAAATAAGGAATTAAAAGCTCATATATATATATGATTATATCTGGGAAACTGGGAATCAAGGAAGGCAACAAAGTGTTTATACTAAAGAAAACCTCAGGGTAAGAGTAGGTAGAAAACAGCCATGAATAAATTTAGACTGAGAATTAGATCACTATTTCTAAACATCTGAAGCGAAGTTGTGGAAGCCTGTCGTACTATGAGTGCTGGGTTAATAACCTAGCCCATAATAATCCACGAGGCTCAGTCTCTGCAAAAAACCCAATATTGTAGGTATGTCTCCATGGTACAGTGTCAAAGAATCAAGCTTGCTGAGAACAAACAAGGACATGAGAAGCAGATTAGGAGCATTAGCACAGCTCTCCACCCACTGTCTGCTTTCTCGTCTGCATTGTGCTTCCTCTTCCCTCCACAGCGCTACGGACAACTTTTAATCTAACTGAATTTTTGGAGTCTACTGTTCCCTCTTTCTTCACATTTCACCTCTCTCTTTCCTCTCATTATTCACCCTACGTCCTGCCCTTGATTTTGTCCAGTCCACGTCTTTCCCCACCAAGACTATTCTCTTTGAGTACTGCATTCCCTTTCATAATTTAACAGTCCTTTCCTCTCCCACACATCCTGGCACCCACAATTTTTATTCCCATCTGCTGCTTTATGCCTGGGATTGAAATATTTACCAGAAACATAGTAACTAGTGAACTAAATGAAGAAATGGAGCCCATTTTCCAGAGACAATATGTAGACAGCAAACCAAACCATCTTGTTCATCTTCAGATATACTGATACCTTTAATCCATACTGGTAAGCTAAAGCATTTGGCAGGGATAAAGAAAAGCATCTAAAATAAAGCCAAGGCACAGCATCTTCACGAAGACTATTTCTTTATGAACTAGAGAAACACATTTGTTGCAAGAAAAACTCCTACAAATTTTTTTTCACTGCACATGGAAATTCCTACCAGTGTGCTGCTCTAAAATGCAAAGCCACATTTTCCTGCATTCAACTAACATCGTACAGTAAACCTGAAGAGTCCTTACTCATTAAAGAAAAAAGAAAAATCATTGATATAGCTCTATAAAAATCAGGACTAATTATAACTATCGCATGCATTTCTCAAAACAGAAACAAAGTTTTAGGTCACAAGAGGTCACTTGTATACAGATTTGCAATATTGGTCTATTAAATGTTGATGATAAAGTTGTCAATTAGTTTAAGAGAAGAACTGCTGTAGGTATATTTAAACCTGAACTTGACTTTCTTCACTTTGTACAAAATAAAGTAGATAAGCCACTTTGCTGCTTTACACGCTAATTGCTTTCAAAACACCTATATCCCCTTTGTCAACCGTGCATCCTTTATTAGGATTGGTGAATACCATTTAAACAGAATTCTCACAAGTCCTAGATATGAAAGAACAATCAACATGTCAACTCACACATTAGTGAGAGACTATCACATAGCAGATCTTTTCAACATTTGTGATTCTATTGGGATAATAAGGATTCAAATAGTATATCACAAACACAGAAAAGGAAGGTCTCCAGTGACAACAGTACATCAATGATGTCAAAACACTGTCAAATAAAGCTATTATTCTTCTAGCTGATACTTTCACTTGTATAGTTTTCCATTGTTATGTTGTAATTTTCCCTGTATTTTCATTGTTCAAAATTCAAGCAATTATTAATTTTACACTTGCTCATCAGTTCAGTTTTTAAACAGAGGAATATTTTAAGTATTCAGGAGTTAAGCATTTCATTACAGAAGTGTCTTTCCTCTGAGGAAAGCCTTTTAGGTCATACAGAGTACCACAATGTAACCTCCTTTGGTTTTAAACGTATATAAATACATGAAAATTGCAGAAAAGCAATTTAGGAAATGTACTCTGTAATTAAAAACTTCAGGATGAACATCGTTTATTTCATAGTTGTGCTATAGTTGGCTGGGATAGAGTTTTCCTGCCAGTAGCTGGGAGGAAGCTGTGTTTTGGATCCATACTGAAAACACTTGAGAAAACAGGGATGTTTCCATTACTGCTGAGCAGTCCTTACACAGAGACAAGGTCTTTTCTGCTCCTCACACCACCCCACCAGCAAGCAGGGTGGTGGTGCACAATAAGTTGGGAGGGGCCACAGTTGGGACAGCTGACCCCAACTGACCAAAGGGGTATCCCATACCACATGGCATCATGCTCAGCATATAAAGCTGGGGGAAGGAGGAGGGAGGGGACATTTGGAGTAATGATGTTTGCTTTGCATGATGGAGCCTGGCTTTCCTGGAGATGACCAATCACCTGCCTGCCAGTGGGAAGTGGTGAATAAATTCCTAGTTTTGCTTTGCTCGTGCGCATGGGGTTTTCTGTGTCTTCCCTTTTTATCCAGCAGAGAGGACTTCTTGGCATAATGCTACAAAAGGTTTTCCTGATAAAAATATTTCTGCTCATTGCTGTCATAAAAATTTTTGTAACTTTATGCCATGAAGTCCTCTCTGCTGCACAAGAAGAGAAGGAAATGCTTTTTACATGCTCTCATCAGTTTGTACACACTTTGAAGCTACAGTATTCCTTAAGAGGAATCATTGTACACCTAAGTTTAAGAAAATACCTTCCTCTTGTAAAAACAACAAGTAAGCAGGAATCAAGAGACACACTTCCCAATTTACTGTTCATTCTCTGTCTAACTGACTAAGTGGAACCTTTTGCTTTAAATACACCATCTGTGAAAAGGGAGTAAGTTACCCACCTTTATAAGGCACTCAGAAATACTGGGTGAAAAGCAATTTCTTGGTACAAAATATTCTTAGGACTAAAATTCATACTTAATACTAAGCACACTACTCAGCAAGGAACTAATTATGAATAATACTGCTAGCAAGTACTATGTCCTTCCTCCTGCCTCTGTGCTAGTCCTCTATGCTGTTTTGGGAAAATTTTAACCTTTTCTGTATTATTTGGTTAAACAACAACAACAAAAAAAGCTTTGCATTTTTTATTTACGGAAAAAAAAAAACCCAAAGACTAACATCCTGTCCTGAAGTACTCGTATATTAAAGCCTAACAGTAGAGAAATTAAACACAGATAGATATCTCTTTAAGCTCCAGTCACAGTTGACATCCTCGAAGACCTAAATCCCTTGAAACACATGGATTTTTCAGGATGAAAGATAGAATAATATAAATAGCTGCAAAGAGACAATTCAATAATTATACTGCAATTTCATTCAGACTAAAAATATTCATAAAGTAGATTTTTTTTAGAATTTTTTAAAGTGTAGAAAGATGAATACAGACCAAGGATTATATTCCCTTTTCCAGTATGGAAAAGCCACACAACTGCCCTTTGTTTCTACCTTAGTCACATGTAACATCATACAAAACACAGTACAGGCTTTCTGACAGTGTGTTGCATATATCCCTGTAATGGCAAAATGAAAAGACTGATTCTTTTTCCTTTAATCTCTGTACTTCTGTTTGAAGATAGCATTGGGTTGTTTGTTTTGTTTTTAATGAAGAAAATAATACCTTCTGTACATTCTATCAATGATGCTGTCATTTGGCAACCTACCCACACAAAACCTGTCTCCATAGGCCTGCTTTCATCTATTTAACATCACTTCAGAAGAAGCACCTGCACTTGTAGCTGTACCAATGCCCTGAGAACACCAAGACGGACACTTGGGCTAAAGCCTGAGATTACAGGTACATGGGGTCTGTCTGGGGAGGCAGTGTTGCCTTCAGGGCTGCCTCTGGCAGCCAAAAGATAATAAATCAGAGGGTGATGACTCCCCTTGAATCCTAAGACAGGACAGTTTGCTTCCCAGCAACTAGTAAGCAGCACTATCATACTCAGAACCAGATCTTGTAACTGTGAGTCAAGATTCATTATTTATTGATATGATTCTTATTAGAAGAGATTTTTAATAATAGCTGGTACTGGGCATACATGTGATGCTTGTGCTCAAAGTATTTTTAAGTAGTTGTAAAGGGATTGTGGAGACTTGAGATGATGTTGCCAAAAGAGAAGTAATTGCACTACATTTAAATGGGAGATGGCTGCTGCAGCCTTTGCCCTAGGACAGCAGGGAGGGGCAGCGATGTTGACAGGGTTTACCACATGAATTCTGTATTTTACATGACTAAATTGACTCACTTAATGATTTTAAATTATTTCATAATTTGCACCAGGGGAGAAGGCAGAAAGAGCACAGTCCTACGCCTGCTGTTGCTGTGATGATCTAAGAACATAAGAAAAGGACTGAAAAAAAAAAAATTAAAAGGGAGATTCTGTGTATTATTAAGCCAAGTCGTGTTCCTGGGTAGGACATGGGCAAGTTTTTGAGCTCCAAAGCCCTTTTATGCTTAATAACTTGTTTATTCCCTCCTACACCAATTATATCAGTACCTCTGTTAAAAAGAGAAAAATAAATACTTCTTTTGATCCCTAAGCTGCTTAGAAGATGGATTCTCCATGTAAATGAGACTTCTGCAGTACCCCAAAACAGCTGAATATGGCACATTTCACATCCTGCCCTCAGTAGTTTCTTTGACCGTATGCCCTGAAACAAACAATATTTTGGAGTGAGGGAACAAAAAACATCCAAAACAAATTTTACTTCAGGAAACAGTTCCCATAAACTGTTGAAATGCAAATAGTACCATATTTTGAAAGCAACCTTCCTAAGCCTGTAATCTGGCACACAAAACTTGAACAATGGGGATTTTTATTTTTAAGTTTTTTTCAGTGTTCACTTTTATGACTAGTGAGTTTCAATTTTTAATAAGAGGAAAGGCATAGTAACATGTATTTATTTGGTTCAATCACTGCAAGCTGACTTCATTTCTGAAGTGTTATAGACATGTTACTGAGAATGACACATTCATATTTAATGAAAATCATTTTCACCAAGTATTTTTTCACATGATCACCCTCAATAGTAATTTTCTGTTGTTATTCTCCTCTCCTTCATCTAAATCCTGTTCAACTTGTATAAGTAGTCAGTTGGCTTTCTATACATGGTGGTCATGTTCTCTCACAGTTAAGAATAAGTTTCCCACTAAAAATGGCAAATTTTTTTGTGAGAACAACAAGAACTCCTCTTGATGATAATAATGTGTATCAAAGAACATGGTTCAGATTAAAAATGGAGATGAGTGAACCTTTTATGCATCTTCCCTCTCAGAGCTTGAAGAGACAAAAAAAAAAAAAAAAAAAAAAAGAGAGAGAGAGCGAGCAGACTTAGGGAAAGAATGATGAAAGAGTACTGTAAACTACAGCCACTCATCCAAATTCCCAATTTAAATCATTTCTGCTTCACTGGGAATAGTACAATAGGCAGAAGAAAGACAAGCAGAAATTGGGTAACATTGCTTTTGGTGTTTATATTTCATCAGTTTAGGGAGCAATAGAATGGGGCTTACAACACACAGAAGTGGGCTACAATGAATTAAATGTATTGTAGAGTTGTGCCTGAGGTTTTCACTATATTCCACACTCATTCTCACATATTCCATAGCACTGCAGTCCAGAAGGCTGAGCTCTGGTCAATCAGAAACTAATTACTTCTTGGTACACAAGAATATTTCTGTAGGGTGAAGCTCCATTCAGTACTTGTCTCTAAAGCATTTAGAATCTTATTATAAATCCATGTGACCTGTTTCTATTTTAAGTGAAGTAATTCACCAAACTGACACTGATAATTCCAACTAAAGATTTACAGTCAATCATATGAACTACCATGTGTGAATATTATTTTTCTGGGTTTTTTTTTTAATCTCAGTATATTATAAAAATAGAATCTAATCTTGAATCAATGCAGTTTATGGAATACATTGTATATAGATCCTTAAGACACAGGCAAGGCTAGAAGCAACTCAAATTGTCATGACTGATTTCCTAGATACTAGAATAAGGTGTTTTGAGAAGGATTATATATGCTAAATTTTTTTAAATATTTGGTTTATAAGCACAGGGACACGATAAGGTAAATATGATGTGATAGTAACTCATAGTAACTTGCACTAGAAGCAAGAGGATCAAGACAGGCTATTCTGAAGTGAGTATCTGTGTCAAAAAGAAATTCTTCTATAGAGAATCATAAGACTGGTTGATTTTACATATGATTTATCACCTTCTCTGTGTGACAGTTTACAGAGATGCACGACCTGCACGCTTCCCAGACTTAATGTGCGAGATAACCTTTCAAAAAAAATCATTTCACCGTGGTATGCTTCAACTTCTCATCTGTGAAGTGACAATAGCATCTCTTACACATAAGCACCTTCAAAATTTACTCAGGAGAAGTGTTGATAATAGAATTCATCAGTATATACAGCTTTAACCAAGAAACAAGATTCTTAAAAATGTGTAATTAAATGAGAAATAAACATCCTCCTCTGCACAGCCATTGCTCAGCTGTATCTGGAATAATATACCTAGTTTTCCTCAGTTCATGAAAACTCTGAAAACCTGCCAAAGGTCCAGTGTAGGGCCACCAAGATGATTAAGGGGTTGGAAAATTTAACATGAGGAAACACTGAGGGACTTGGGTTTGTTCCACTCAGAGGGCTGAGAGCAGTGAGTACAAACGCTGCCACACCAAAATGACAGCTAACATTGACAAGAGCCATGCCTTGACAAATCTTAATTCTACTGAAAAATATGTCCCTGAAAACCTATATTTTGTCTTGCTCTGGAGCATTACAAATGTAAGAAATGCCAGAAAGACCTTTATGGCATTTAAATAGCCAATTCCATTGATCCAATGCAGACATAAAGATCAAATCCTTGACTGTCCATTCTGGACTTTCTGAGAAATGTTTGCCAATATGAGTTGTCAATGTATTTCTAAAGCACAGGAGATGAATCATGGGTATTGTTATTCTGTGAGAAAATGCACTATTTCCCTAGACAAATCACTCCTTCACATTAAGGAGCTGATGTGACACTTCCTTGCTTGTTCATGCAAAACACTGCTCTGCTGTTGTCTGTCATTAAATGCATGCTTTAACCAGAAACTGGCCAGGAGCATTCTCGATGGTTCTGAGACACAGCAAAAACTGAATTTCTTATCACAGTAAGTGTTCTGAGAAAATTCCTTGAGTTAGGATGTTGGGATAGATATTCTGCTTCTGGCTAAGGTAATCTTACACTGTCCAGGGACAACGGAACCGGGAACAAAAGAGAAGTGATCCTCAAAGCTGGTAGACAAAGTATAAGAATTCTGATATCTGGGCAGACCTTGACAAAACCTGCTAATTCCCTACTAAACAGGGAGAGGTAAACTGCACTAGCTACAGTCAACTCTGATCTGGAACACTAACTTTTTGTTCCATGAAGCTGAAGAGTTTTGCTATATGTTCTGGAATTTAAGTATCCCACCCTCTAAAAGAACGAGCACTAACAATTGCTTACCAAAGTACCAACAATAATGCTCTCTAAATACAGGTCACACGGAGAGGACAATAACAAAATGATAACTTATAACTTGTATAATGCACATCACTGGTAATGTTGTCGTTAAATCAATTCAGACAAACGTAAGCCTTACATCAAATTCATTACTTTTCAAAAATAATTCAGATAATCCAAAACATGTCTTCATGCCAGGAATTTACTCACGGCTGTATAACGAGTTGGTAGTAACAATTTCCTTAGCTGTTGGAAGGAATAGACAGGAATGTGTTTGCAAATGTAACAGCCACAGAAAAAGAAAACCTACATATGCTGGGTTTCATTAGATAAACACATAGATATATTTCTGCTCAATTATCCTGACTATGAGCACAATGTAACCAGCTTTGAAATTATTTGAAACTTTATTATGTGTTTCAATGTAACTCTACACTGCTGTACTAAGATGAAGTAAAAACAGCCTTTCCATCTGAGAGGGGATTCTGGAGGCCATCAAATTATTTGGTTTTATTAGGATAACTGTTTAAAAGGAACTGAATGTAGATTCCAAAGACTGTAAAGCACACAATAAAACAATTGCCAAAAACATTTCTGATGCTGGTTTAAGAGGAGCAACTGGTGAGTGGACTTAGTGTCATGCCAAATGTAAATCACTAAACATGGGCCATAAAATAAGTTTCCACTTGCTAAAGAATTAAGTACTCTGACTGGACTGCTAAAAATGTCTAAACACTCATAGGGCTATAATATTTATTTACTTATATACTATGGTAATAAAATCAAATTATAGGCATCAAGGTTGCAGCTGACCATCAAGAGTTTTGCATTGCATTCTTCTCCTCTTAATTCCATTCGTAATACAGCAGGACTCAATTCTCCATTTGCTGGATTTTTTCTGAGATCTGGGGAGAGTTTTTTTCCTAAGTGCTTAGGTTTACTTCCTCAGCAGCATTATACATACTTAACTGCACAGAATTTATAAATAAATTTAAGAGAGTTACCTAGCAATCTTAAGGGGAAAAGTTAATTTCAAAGTTAAACTCACAAGGCAAGATTTTCCAAATAGGAACTTCGCAGACCTGCCAGAGAAATTAAAAGGTAAATCCAGATCCAAGTGTTGCTCTACAGACAAAACAGAATGTAAGACTTCCAACATGCAGTTGAACAAGATGTAGGATGCCTTTGTGTTACAAAATAGTAATTGATGCAGAAGGTTTAATAGCTATAGGTTCATAGCCATGGAGAACCAAATAGGAGATTAAAAAAAATTAAGCAATAAGCACATTTAACTAGGACTAGGAACCTCCAAATCCAGGGGAGTGTAGAGGTCATACTCTTACACTGGTTTTGCAAATAATGAAAATCCATAGGGGTGTAAAAGATTATCTGTACAGGCTGTATTGCCATTCGTGAAAAGGAGAAGGCATACTAGGCTTGACAGCAGGAGATACTGTAGTATCTTCTCTAGAGTAGGTTACTCTAGTTCAATGTTGCTCTGCTGGTAAATCAGTCACACTATTTATAGAATAAATTACTGTATAATCATTTCTGCCACAGTGGCACCTTTCTTTTCTCTTTTTGCCTTTTTTTTTTCCCCCCCACCCCCACCCCTCTGAAATATTTAAGTTGGAGAAATGTTCTTATTTTGATACTGAGAACTTTTCCAACTTGGTGCCATGCTGGAATACTTCTACTTCAGCTGTTGGAAAAAATTTATGGATAGTCTTTCCTAGAAATGCAATCATAGGAGGGTCAAAAATTTGTTTTCCACTTCTTAAGAAGTCAAGTAAAATCAGAAAGCTTCCCTTAGCACAGATTTTTAGGCAAAACCAGAATAAAAATAACTCAATTCAAACTTATGCATGCAGTTTTATGCCTACAGAAATACAGATGGATAAGGAATATTTCTGCCTTTACTCCTACATTGACATTTATACTACAAGTTATTCATATTTACCTACTACCTGAGACATATGCGTGGTGTAAAGGATGCAACATATACCTGCAATTTTGTATTCCAGAGGAGTTCCTGTGCTCTGGGTATCCCAGCCAGCAAGTGAGCTTACATGCACAAGCCATATTTATCTATAAGCGTGACACAAAGCTGATTAAAAACAAAATCAATCTCTTAAATACAGCTGATGTGAAGAAACAGAATGAAATCAATTGCTATTAATATCAACTCCCATAAGTGAAACAAGATGATCATAACTGCAAATATTTAACAGGCGGGTGTTTAACATCCCTGAAGCCTGGCTGTTTGAAGCATCTCTATTATAGTGTGGTTTTACTTTTTACAATGCAAGAATTAATCACTATATTAAAAAGATAATTTAATCATCATTCTGCTTCTTCAGGCTTAAGTGAAGCTTTCAGTTAAACGACAATGTATAAACTACACATATAGCAGTTCTTCCCTTGCATGCAGCACTCTCTTCCTTTGCTTTAGGAAAGGTTCACCATGATACTTGTCTGTCATTTGTGTATCCTCACCCTGTCCACCTTCCCTTGCTCTGTGCAGTGCCATGGAGTGATTATTTTGATTGGTATTTCTTACCTGCTCCTTTTCTCTACCCAGTATCATAGGGTAGCAAGGGAAGCACTCAGGCTCATCCTTCAAACACACCTGAGATAATTCTTTTTTTTTTTTTTTTTTTTTCTTCCCTTAAAACTTTTAAGGCAAGAATCACTGGAAAGGACCTCTAAGGATCATCTTGTCCAAAAAGTTGAAGTTTAATGAATTTTTCAGCATTTCCTATAAATTGATCCCACTTAGTTACTATTTCCCTAAGCACTTTAGAAAACATTTTAAAAATTTGACTGTACACTTTATGGTTCTTCTGGTTTATACAGCTATAAAGCACAGCAAACATATTTGTATCGAGGAGTGACAGTTTAGTCTCTAGACTTTATGTTATCAGAGACTAGATGTTATGTAAGAGAGTGAGAAAAAGTCTGCTGTCACCAGATATTAATCATTTCTGGCTATCATCATTGGCTTCTCCGTTACTGTTAAACAATGTGAATATCCCATATGATAAGCTCTGTGCTGTCCAAATGTGGGGAGGGGGGACTGACTCTCTCCAGTCAGGAACAACAGCCTAATAAGAACTCTGCTTAATACGAATTAATAATTAATCACACTTTTTTAATCTTTGCTTTGAAACAGTTAAGCTGCCACTTAGAAGAGGGATATCGTCAGCAAAACCTAATTCTTTTTAATCCGTGTGCTGCCTCTATGACATTTCTGTGCGTTTTTCCCACACACACTGAAGTCGGTGGCAATGCCAAAGAGACAAGATCTTGTTAACGTGAAATCCATGTTAAGCCTTTCACTCAACTAAAATAAATCTAAGTATCTATAAAAACTTATGGCAAGCACTTTCAGACATTGGATGATCTCTTTCATTTTGACTTGAAAGCTGAAAATTTGCTCAACTTGCGATCTTCTTTATGAGAAGGGGAAGCAGAGCACCCATTGCCATGGCTCCGGTGAGCTTTGTCATTTGGCCACGAAACCTCACACTGATCTAACACCTTGCTAGTTAGGTCAGTGCATCTGCAAAGGTAACATTCAGCTCTAACACCTTCTTTCCATTGTCCTGATGGTCTTGTTTGATCTCATGATTTATTGAAAAATTCTGCAATTTTAATCACTGTCTAGAAAGAAAATATTGTAAAAACCATCTTCTCTGGCTATTTCAAAACTCCCTAGTATGCCATATGCAGTATCTACAGACTACAACAAAAAACACGTCAAGTGCAACATCACTAAGCACTAGCCAGCTCTTATTTTAATAGCATTCATAAATGGTGGCTAATTTAAGTGCATTGTATTGGACTGATAATGGAGTCTCAGTTATTGCTCATCTCTAGAAGCATCTATTGATATGTAAAGCAAAGACATTAGCCATGTAATTAGCCTGCAGCATAACTATCATCCTTCACTCAATCATTTCAGTTCCAACTGCCCAAACAATAGTAACATTTCACAATGTTTTTACTTGAAATAGCTGGTGTGAAATCATAGTGTGAATTTCTTATGAAAAGCTCCCACAGATAGTGTACATCATGCTGGGAAAATGAGTTTAAGTACAAGAAACCGATTAAAACTCTAACAATCTCCTAAGGATAATTTGTTAAAGGGGTTTTGTTACTTTGCATTAGCTCCAAAAAATAATCTAGTTCTTTATTAAAAGGTTCAGCACCTTAATAACTACTTAAGATTGTATAAGAATAATCAATGTTTTTCTCTTTGTTGGCTACATATTTTTATATTAAACACAAATGCAATTTTACTATTAGCTTTAATATTATTTCCACATATTTCTATTTCATTATTCACATAATTCTGTTCTGAAAGCAAAATAACACACCCTAAGTAATTATATGAAAAAAGTCCCAATTTTTAAGGTGGAATTTAAGCTGAAAGGACCTTTATGGTCTTTCCTGCAATACCAGAGCCCTAGATTCTGTTACTTGTCATTCCCATCTTCCTTTTGTCCTACATTCTTGAATTTCTGAAGGTTGTTTTCCAGACCTATTAAGCTTTTCATGCTCTGTAATATATTCCTTAGTTATATTAATATATGTCAACAGTGTCAGTTAAGACTGACTTTGAAGGTCACCCTTACTCAGGCTTAGATACGACTCGTCCCTCCCCATCTACATCTTTATTGACACCTACAGAAAAACATCCACATTGCTTCCTAGAAATGATCTGACTCAGAAAGGAGAAGCAAACTTATTTCCTGCTTCCTAATGCATTTGTAATTATGGGATCTTGCCCACCCAGGGCAAGATCCCAAAGGCCAGGAGAAAAGGTGTATCTCAGATCCTGAATTCAGTAAATCTTCTGAGCTCAGAATAAGCTGTTACTAGGAGACAGCGCAGAGATTTTCAAGTTGAGGTATGCCAGCTCAAGCAGATCAGAAGGTCAGTCTTACATATATTGTTAGTTCCTTCAAGTGTCTGAAACCCATAAATTAAAAGTAATGAGCGTGCAACTGCTCAAAAGAACTCCAAGAATAACTTCAAAATAAAGCAAACGAAATAATAATGGACTATAAAGAGCATCATTAGGTTCAATATGATACAGAAACACATCACCAGAAGAGAAATAGAAGAAGAGAGAGAGAGAGAGAGAGAAAGGTGGAGATCCCACCAGCCACAACAGTCACCTGGAGCCTGGAATGGAGAGGTTGGCCTTGTTCTAGGTCACGACCCTAGGAGTACAGTAGCAGGGAGTAACCCTCATTAGCCTCAGTCAAAGGGAGACCAGTTTGTTATTTCTATCTCAGAAAGTGAGAGCGCAAATCTGTTGATGCTGCAGATGACACAGGCTGCTTTCCTGGGGTTGGAGCTCAGATTCCAAGAATGGTCAGTACTAGAAAATGGGCTGGACATAATTTGTTTCCAGAAAACATTAGTTTTATTTTTCAGTTGTCAGATGGCAAAAGCATTTAATAATTAAAGCATAGAAACCATAAATTCATAAACCATTTTTATCAACCCTTGAACATTATTATTATGGCCTATCTTAGTCTTCTGTGGATATTTCTGAGTCTTCTCTGTCTATCTTCAGAAGTCATGATTCACAGGTCTTAGCTGTAAGTCCACACCTTTCAACAAAAGAGGGCAGAACACTCCACAAAGGAGAAGCAGGTAAATGGTGTTGGAAGGAACATGATTTCCCCAAGACAATGCCACAGTCTATGGCTGAGCCAAATTTACCAGTTGACTCCTGTATTCATTAAGCCACACTGTTTCCTAGTGCCTGAAATTTCTGACTGCAAAAAACAAAGATCTTCACTTTAATTAGTGAATTAAAAATAAAATTAACATCAGTTCCAGTCAATTAGTGGAAACTTCTGCAATCACTTGTATGAACATGAGCAACATTTAGAATAAAAGAGAAGACAAATTCTAACTTATATCAACTGCATCAGTAGCTCAACATCTCCAGGAAAAAAAAAGGTTTCCTTTATTCTTTAAACTGTATTTAGCAATTACACATTAAAAGTACACTAAATTAAAAAAAATCTTTACCAAATCAGAGTGAAGAATAGCTACTGTTCTGTGCCTTCAAGTTTCTCTAAGCTTTCACAGCAGTTGTGGCCTAACCTACTCTTCTTCACTTCAGAGAAGAATAAACACTGCAGCACAATGCGTTAGGAACAAAAGCAAAGCAAAGAACCTGATTTCTCCCCCTTTCACCAACCTATCCTTCGAAGGTCATTCCTCCTCAGAATGATGAGCATTCTTACTTCTCATGAATTTCATTAAGAGAGGACAGCTTTAGGTACCTGGCATTTAAGACTTAACATTTTCACGTGTTCTCCAGTCACACCACAGACCCTCTTTGTATTTCCCTTATTTATCTATGAAAAGGTAAGGTAAAATAAGACACTTTTTTGTTGTTATTGTTTTCTAACATTAAAGTCTTTTTTACCATTTCATAAACATTTTAAAATATTTTTCTCAATCATCCAAATAATTGGAAAACTGCTACAATTTACAAGTAAAGTCTACATGAATTTATCTCAGCATATTATGTAAAATGACTGAGTATCTCAAAGCTTCTCCATTTGCTGTCTGGGAAGTTTCCAGTGCTATTCCAATAATTCCTATTCCAATAACAGTATAATAAATAATTTCACCGAGAAAAGATGGAACAGAAGTTGTGAGCACTTTCCTGAAAATATGATTAAAATCATATCTTAAAATCAAATATGAAATTTCAAACTGAACATATGAATAAGAGCTGCAAATACAATGCGACTGTCTAGTACTGTCCTTAACTGTAATGGAAGTGAAGTGACACGTATATTGTATTATCTTTTACTGTAGTTTGGAGCCCTGGTTTCCTAGTTTTATGGATAAGATGGCAAAACAGCACAGGGAAATGTGAATGAATTAATCCAAATCATACTGCAGTAGGTACTATGTGACCAAAGCCACAGATAATGAGAAAAAAAAAAAAAAAAGAAAGAAAGAAAAAAGAAAACAAAAAACAACAAACACACACAAACCACAGGCAGCTGCACTTCTTAACTTGCCAGTGTCCCAAGGTGAAGCAAGAATATCGTTCTCAGTTGCTCAGAGAAACTTTCTGTATGCCCAAAATGGAAAGGACCACTAAAGTTCCAAGTGCTGGACCAGATCCATTTGTTTAATTTAAGGGAGACAGCTGTTGCATTTTACATAAATTGTCCTTTATTGATCCACAGAGATTCTTATGGCAGCTTGCCTTCAGCCAGGAGAAAAATTAAAAAAATTTAAAAAAATAGAATGCCTTGTCATCCTTCCTGTGTCTCACAGGCAGTGCTGCAGCAGAAGAAATATTGTGCAGGTTTCTGCATTAACTCAAGTTTAGAGTCAATACTAAGATAAATCCAGGTTAGGGCAGTTTTGACTGGTGCAGTACCCACCAGCAGTACCAGAGATTACACCAGAGTTTCATGTGGGAAAACATACCAGAAATGGAGACTGAAAAAAAATAAAAACATACACATAGTAGAGCATGTAGAACAGCAGGATAAAGACAGGAAAATAAGAATACTGTACTTAATCTCAGGTTTGTCTCAGCATTTCTTAAGAGAGGAAGTACCAGACTCGTGTGGGATTGTGGTGCAAACAGGTCTGGGAGGGCAGGTGGCAAGGCATAAGGGAAGGCCCTGAGGTCCCAAGAGTTCAAGTGAACTGCCACTTCAGGTGTGTATTGTAGGAGACAGGCTAAATTAGAAAACATTTGCACAGTAGTGTGATAATTGTAAGTGCTGTAAAAGTGTTAACTATTATTATTATTAGGTACCAAATCTATGTAAAGAGCTCTGCAAGACAAAATAAAAAAAAAAAAAATCCACCAAGCTAACCTGGATATTATAATTAACCATACCTACTTCTATCAGGTACTCAGACTTGTTTGCATGCCTATCCATCAGCCTCTGCATTAGCCATGAGCAACCACTGGGAAACAGCAAGAGCAGAAAAGGAAGAAAATTAAATATCTATTGACCTACAGGGTGCTGGGAAAAGAAGAGGCAGCACTGGAACACTGCAGCAGGATCCTCAGGCAGAATGGTCTTCATGCTCTGCCCACCCACCAAGAGCACATAGCTGTGGGCTAAAGCCCCAGTTCAGCCTGAATGTAGCCAAAAGTAAATGACATTTACAAGATCCTGAGGTTAGCCTAACAAATTAAGCCACAGTAGTGCTCTATTATCCTCTTTATTTATTTCTTTTGTGCATTTTACTTTTTCTTGAGAAATAGTCATTTCCAATTAGAATGTCATAATAAATCTGAATGTCAGAACTCCCCAAGTACGAATGTCATCTTTGTTTAGAGGCTACAGGGAAGAAATGAAAGCCAAGAGATGTCCTTGAGCGGTTAGTTTAACTGAGATACTAAACTACCACAGGAACCTGAATGCAGCATTAGACCTCAAACAGTACCTCTGCCTTTCTCATCTGGGCCACCCATCGTGCTGGGGACCTCAGCACCATGCAGTCATTAGAGTTTGGGTTGGAGTTCAGAAAGCCACAAAGCCACCAGTTGCAGGGACACTGGGGCTGCAAAGCCATGCCAAGGGGAGCACAGCACAGCACCAGCACTGCTGCCACCACACCTTCCATTCTCAAATGGGCCACCCACAGTACTGGGCACCTCAGTGTCAGGCTGCCATTAGAAATCAGTACCAAGCAATTGCAAATACAACACAGTTAAATTGCCAAATGTTTCATACAGTTTAAATTTTTGCTTTTTCCCACCAGTATTTTGATTTTCTTTTTCTACAATACCTTCTGCTGATGCCTCAGGACCCTGTGAAAGTTTGGACTTGAGGCAACTCGTGTTTATGAGTCCGATTGGCTCACTGCTCCTAAGGTTTTTGTGCAAATGATAGACCTCTGTGGAAGGGCTGTAAGTATCTACATTCCAAATCAATGACCAATTGCCTATATATTAACTTGCCTACAATAACTAGCTGCACTGAAAGATACTTTAAGTCCTCCTTCATGCAAAATTTACAGAAAGGAAATATAGATCCCATCATACAGATTCCCTTTGAGGTATTATTATATCAATTGTATAATTATTCACCACCATCTATGGTTTGACACTATGCTTCCTCCCTATATTTGTCTAAAAAAAATTATGCTACTGATTATTAAGCAACAGATTTTTTTTTTTGCCAAAGGGCACACACAACAATAAAATACAAATCTTCTTCCCAAATGTAATTCTTTCTGTTCAGAAGCATTTGTAAATATGTTGCCATGTGAACCAAATCTAGAAAACTGCCCCTTCTACTTTTATCTCAGCCTTCAGGAAAAGTGAGAATTGGATAATAGATGGATTTAAAGCTTTCTGTCAACTTATTGCAAGAATTTTGAATGTTTTCACTTGGTCGAGTTTGTTCAATATTTTAAGTATTACAGAGGTTGTGCTTTGTACTGAATGCTTGAGTTACACAATTAAAAAATGGTAGTAGAAGCACTCTCAGAATTTATCAATATTGCTGCATACCATATAGGTAAGCCTACAGTAACTAATCCAACATTTCACTCTTCCAGCTTTCAATTGATGTAATTTAATCCAGAAAAAATAATTAAAAAAAAATTACATGACTGAGATGTAATAAGGTAAAATCCTTTGGTCATCTAACAAGAGCATCTGGCACTGCTGCACAATGTACAGATAAATTGTCATGGCCAGAGATGATAGAAAACTAAGAAATACACAAACACAAGTAAAACTACTAAGTAGACCTGAAAAGGCACAGCATAAATCACTTCATCCTGCTGAGGTTAAGACTGAGGGAGATACTTTGGAATTTTATAGAGGAAGAAGACAGACGATGAGGGAAAGAAGTTGCTGGGATTTTATTTATTGGTTTTTTTTAAAAACTTATTTCTGCTTTTGTTTTCTTTGTCATAAATTACTCCAAATACAGATTCATGGGTTAAGAAAAACTTGTCTTCCTCATTATAATGGGATGTCCCATCTGCAGAATGAAAGAGTTTGTAGAGTAAGGGATCATTTTTTTGTTAAATGTTACTTACTTTTAGTGTCAAATCTTGTTTTGCAGGAAGTCCTCCATTTAAAAAAAAAAAAAAAAAAAAAAAAAAAAGGTTGGTTTTGAAATCCAAAACTCTTTTCCTTCTTCAACTGAT
>JANHGN010021657.1:134305-158839 GCA_024605025.1 Megaceryle maxima | reverse complement strand
GGTAAAAAAAAAAAAAAAAAAAAAAAAAAAAAAAAAACACAAACAAAACAAAAAAAAAAACAACAACAACAACAAAAAAAAACCACCAAAACCCACACCAAAACAAAACCACAACACCAACACAACCTCTCTTCTCAGTTTGGTCACTATCTTAACTAAAATTTTACGTTCTATTAAAAGGAATTAATTCTGTTTAGAGAGATTTAATATTTAGCTACTTATTTAGAGCTATCAATCTCTAGAAGTTGAAATATCCTAAACTTATTAAATGACATACTATAGTCAGAGCAAATCAAGGGTTGGGGGGGTTTCTTAGCTGTAAAAAAAATATCCAAATGTTCATGCCACTTCACATGTTAAATAATACAAGAACGGATATTAGAAATGAAAATGGAAATAATTATAGAGATTACATTTCAGGCGCTAGGTAATTCTGTTACACAAGAAATTCATTTTAATTGAGTTATACCTTCTCAAGATTTGAGATGGAATAATTCTCATTTCTTCAAATGCTGAAATAAATTTATTCCAAATAACGCACTGCGATTTTCACTATCGAATAAAGTAACACTGGCTAAGTTAATCTGTTCTATAATGTGGCAGGCTTCTACTCTGTGAATGTCTTACACTTAGATGGTTTCTTAACCTTGAATCTTACTTCTAATTCCTCAAAGCAGATGGACCACTAAAAAACCCAAATAATTTATGGCAAAGGTGCCGCCACTAACTCAGTTTTCACTCAGATGAGGAAGAAACTAAGGCACGATTTTAATCCTTTAAAATAATGGAATTTAAGAAATGTCATTTAATAAAAAAGTTGGTTTCCTTTTAGGAAATGGAATTTTACTTTGCATTTATTATTTGTATACCAAGTAAAAAAAAAAAAAAAAAAACCAAACAAAACCCCACACAACAGTTGGAAACCTCACAGCCACATTAGACTCCCAAATGCCAAAATTGTTAGTACAGAGTTAAGAGTCTCTGCTCTCAAATGTTAAACTTCTCTACAACCACAAAAGGATTCACATTATGAAAAACAAATTGTTTTCAAACAATGTAAATATTTTTCCTTGTTTTAGTATGCTAAAAGTGGATACATAAAACTTGCTCTTTTCATTCATCTCTGGAAGACACTCATAAAAATGAAAACTATTTTCTTTAAAAAAGGAGTCCCTAAGATTACTTCACAGAAAAATTCACATCTTGAATTCTGGATTTTAAATGTTTCTAAAAGATAGTTTTATACTTTGATTATATCACAAAAATAATTTGTGTTTAAAAAAAAAAAAAATCAGGTTTGGTTGAATTCACCTCAAGATGTTACTTAAAAAAAATTCAAAAGTCTGAGCATCCAGAAGGTCTGTAAAAGAATCTTCAAATACTTCGTGTTACATGCAGGAAAACTCAATTACCTCCAGTGTAATTATTCACAATCTAAAGGATAACCCACATGTCATCGAAAAGGGACAGGTAAAGGTTCAGTCACAGATGACTGCACAGTTATAAACATTAAAGATCACAACATTTCAAGGAGACAGGAAAGCTCCCTGAGAACTGTCACACAACAGTGCACAGCTGCCTTTCTAAAATTCAGATTAGACCAAATGGCCCCAAAATTGCTCATAAAGTCAGGACACTAGACCAAACATTTAGTTTAAGTGGATGCAAAGTTAAGGGAATGAAAAAGCTTCAAACTCCTGCAAGGCTGACACTTTTATTTGCATCCACTAAGTAAAAATCATGTTACAGAAAAGCAGTGATGAGATCTTTAATATGAATTATATGTCTAAGGACAGAAGTTTACCTCGGGAACTGTTGTGTATCTTCCAGCAATAGCAGTTCTTCGTGTTGTTGTGATTTCTATTGAACATGTCATATGCATGTGCCTCATGGCATAACTATTTTTAAAAGTAATCTCTGTGGTTCAGTAAAAGCCTTGTGATCAGATCAGCACGGCCACAGGTATCCTAAGTGCAAACACAGGCTTATTTCCTACCCGGGAAGGATCTCAGGTAGGAAGGGCAGTATCTGGATCACAAAATTCACACAGACAAGGTACATCAAAGAGACAGAAAAGTTAACCATTCCAAATGATTAACTGCACATTAAACGGTTCCTTCATTCACCATTACTCTTATAAATGTTAATTCATTATTATTTCTTTTGTGTGCAGATGACCAGGCTGGGAAGCCTGGCCGTAACCACATTACGGAGCCATAGCACATTGTGTGTTGGGATACACCAATGGAAAGGTGCAGAATAGAGATATAGGGAATACAGCTTCCTGGAACTGTCCTCACTGAATCACACCCTTGATGAGCTCACTGTTTAAACTGAAATGTTTTAAGTACTGTAGGAAAACAATCTCAACAACTGTATCTTGAGAGAACACCACCATTATCACACCTCATATGTGTTGTTAATTTTCATTTCATCCCAATTTGGAGAATAATTTTCCTTTGCAATCATTTACTGAAATGAAAACCTGGCTATCTTATGTGGAAATATGATACTTGACCTAACATCTTAATGCAAAGCAGTAAAAAGAGGCCCAGTATGGACTCGTGTTCCTGTTCTCCAAGATAATGGTTACCAGAAATATTATTTCAGTATACGCTAGAAATAGGAAGCTATTACATTACACAAAATCAAGGCAGGTAAAGAGACTACCTCAGTCCAGTTGAAATAAAGCTGAAGTCACAGAAAAATAAAAAAACCACAAACCTAAGGAAAAGTATCCTTAGCATTCTATAGCATGGGTAGGCAAATATTTGATATTTCTGCATTCATGGCCATATATCAGAAAAAGCTGTTGACTCAGCATGATAAAACTGGCATATAGAACATACTCTTAGATGAATCGAGTCAAATGCAGAAAAATCAAAAGCAGCTAATGATCACCTAGAAAATAACCTTTCTATTAAGTCTTGGGCAGGTTACCCAAGAAGGGCATTTGGCTCTGTGAGAAAGTATTCCTCCTGGCTGCCAGAAGCAGACTGGTCAACTCTGCAGCCATTTGCTTTGGTTCTCTACTGCAAGTTGAGAGAGAGAGTGGTTGGAGACAAATCTAGCACAAATATAGGTCTAAGTGCTTTCCACCTAAACAGACTGCAAGAATTGACTGCAAAACTGCAAGAATCACTAGCCCGAGGCAATACAATGTGTCAATAAGGCTGCCAAATATCATCAGCGCAGCTGCTCTCCACATCCTCAGTCTAATCGTTCTGCAGTCTTATGTCAAACATGTCCTGCCACCTATTATTCAAAATACAAAAACAAAACCCCTCTGGAGGTTTTTTTTATAGCTTTTCTTATTCTTGGATAAAACTAGTTTCAGCCACATGGTAAGAAGCTGAAATGTCATTGTAGGATTTCAAAACACTATTTCTCTCAGAAGAAGAAGTCTGAAAGAAGTTTAAAGTTTACAACTCCTGTCAATGTGTGCATAGCTGACAGTTATCATTCTATCACTATAGTTTCTATTCTAGAAAAAGAGAAAACACAGTCACAGAATTAAACGATCATGCAAAAGAATGAAAATAGAAAATACAAGGGAACAAATTACTTGTTTCAAAGAAGTGTTGCTTAGTTAATTCTGTGACTTGCAAACATAACATTTTGACAGAAGGCAGCTTTAACAGAAATTGCAGTTATTCTAGGAAGAAAATACAAATGTTTGCTATGTTTAAAGGAACTCTCTTCTCTTAGGGAAACAAACTTACACTAAGTTTCTTATTCAGAATGAGAACTCGCTACACAAAAATCAGTGAAAACCACACCGGACAGCAGTGAATGGGGAGGTCTTGGGAGAATGGAAAGAATTACTGAAGTAGGACAAAGGACTCCACGGGACAATTTGTCTGATGTTGGCAGTGATTCTAACTAAACAATTGTCAATTCAAGTGATCAAAACAGAAACAAAAAGATAATAGCTTGGCAAGAAGATTTTGGTAGATTTGAATGGAGAGAAGGAAGATGTAAATAGCAAAAGAACAAACAAGTCTTAGGATAAGAGGTTTGGGTTTTGGTTTTTGGGAGTTTTTTTTGTTTGTTTTTTGGGGTTTTTTTTGCAATCTGCATCTCTTGAAAATCAGAAAGATCAAAAATGTTTTGATGAAGGAGGGTTGCCCTCCTGTTCTTCAAATTTCCTTTCTTTTACCTGGAGTACTCCAAAAGACATTCTTGCGCATGGCCATCATCATGAATTAAAGTAACCTTTTCAATTAAAGAAGAAACTACACTAAAAATAGCAGTATCCAAGTTATTTATTCCATCTATTCATTTATTTCTTAATTTACACAGTATGGTCATCTTGAATACAAATAGAAGTCATTAGTGCAAATTACTGATTAAAAGCTTAATAAGGGAAGTGCTTCATCGCATGACTTTTTGTCACTCAACTCTGTTCATCTTGCAATAGTTAGATGATTTCCTGTTAGAATCCAAACCAGAATAGTCTTTACACTCCCTTTTTAGGTAATAATAGTGTCACTCATTAATGCCAAGAGAGAACTCTAGGACCTGCATGAAGCAAAATCTGTCTAAATTAATATATTTACTTCACATTAAAATATAATAATCATAAATAATTAAAACTAAAATTACTCTCTATTACTGAAGTGATTATAAAAACCTATAAGGCTCTTAAAGAAAGTCACATGGCTGTCCAGCTTTCAGGACTAAATGCAAATTTCACCAGCAGGGAGTGTGTTATTGCTTGGGAGGACCTAAAATCACTATTATGAAGGGAGTTCACAGAGGAGAGGAGTATGAAACAAACAGACAACGGCAGGAAGAAAGGTGGGCAGCTGTCTGAAAACAGATAAAGGAAGCAGTTAAAAAGATCAGCAGGAATTTATAGAGTAGGAATACGCAATAAAACGCACCATATCCTTGTGATACAATCAAAGATACACATTATTTAATTCACTGACGTTATACTTTGAATGTTCTCATACTGCAATCCTTTTAGAATGAAATATGGCACCTTTAGTAGCAACCTGTAGAACATGTGACTCTGAAAACCAAGATGTAGACCACTGGAAGAGGAAGGAAAGAACAAAGCATGAAATAACAGCTCCTGCATAGTAATCCTCAAAAATGAAAATTAAAAAGATATACAACATGGCAGGGCACCATACTCCTGACGGACACATCCATAGCCCTTCTTATAACACCAGCCAGAGCTTGCAGCCAAAGCTGGACTAGGTGCCAGGACCCTACAAAGTCCCCAGCCAGTACCATAAATACCAAGAGTCAAGTCAACAACAACTTACAGTTCTTACTTGCTTACAGGAGACAAGTTTGAGAAAATCCCAACTCCTTTCTACCTCCAGCAGGCAGAAACTTCTACATCTTTTGGCACTTGAGCAGAGGAAGGAAAGGAAGAGGTGTGCACATGTAACTACCAGTTCTAGCTGTATATTGGCTGTTATTCAAAAAAACATAACTGAAGTCTAAACGTTTTTTTCTGTGCTCTCAAAATCTTTATAGATTTCTGTTTATGCTTTCAGTATAAAAAAAGAAATCACTTTGGAACAGAAAATAAGCATCTCTCATTTTACCTTACAGAAATGAGTCTAAGAAGGTTATGACTCAGTGAAAGTAGAAATTTAGAGTTGAATACTCCTGTATTGACTATATATCGCTCCCTATTTCATTACCCATGACACACAACAAAGATACCTTATTTTTCTAATGTTGGTTTGTTTTTTTTTTTTTTTTCCTTTAATGTTTAAAATTAAATCAAACGGTATAAATATGTTCCAAGAAGTCCTCAGGTACTGTCTGAAGAAATCCGTTTGCCTTCCTCCTCTTGTATTGTCACTCACCTATTAATTATCTGCATATTAATCATATGCACAACTATAAAATTAATATTGGACAGAAAATTATAGTAATTCAGGCCTTGCTTTAAAAACTCCTGTCACGCGCTAGAATTGTACTTGGAGATATAATACCAAGTATTTGAAAAAGTGCAGGATAACTTTAGTTGTGAAACACGTAAACTTCAATAACGCCTCACTTGCAACAGAAACTACTTCAAAATTGCCATGTTAGCCTACTTAACTTTAGGGTGTCAGCACGTATAAATATGGATGCTGAACCTGTACATTCAAATAAAGCAGGAGATTATTATATATGCTCCAACCACTTGCACTTAGAGACACATATCCTAGTGTAATAGGTATATTGTATTTCCAATTTAAAAGAAAAGAATTGATCAGATTTCAAGTATCCTGAAGAAGCCTTTCATTGTTTCCTTTTTTTAGCATGAATCAATAAAATAAACATTAAAGGCTCTTACTGAGGAAAATAAAACCGACTTACACCATTTAGAGACATGAAATTTAATATTGAGGAGAGTGGCAGGAACAAATATGCAGCTGTATGAAGTGAATATCTTAAAAAATTAACTACTTCAGAATGGTTCTTCCTAATCTCAGCCAGTTGATGTTTTATTATTAAATAAATTATTATTTTACAAAGCAAAAGGTTCTTTTAAATTCTGTAACTTTGATATTTCTCTCCTAATATTTGTCAATTCATATTCCAATTTACATATCAGAGCCTGGCCTCCAAGGGTAGGAACTCTGCTATTGTGAGCCAGTCCTATGTATAATCTAGGAAAAACTTTTTCTTTTCATACTCAGGCAAAAATTACCCCAGCACAGAAGACCACAGGAAGCCTCATTAAAAGAAAGTTCTTAAATAGATGGTTAAGATGCACCAGTAGTAGGTGCATCTTGTCTTTTGTTCAGAGAGATTCAAATAGATATTCAAGTCCATTATGATTCTGAAAGTATCCATAGGAATAAATAATTCCTTCCTACTAAGACAGGCAATCTTTGTACAGCACAGTCCTTACGGAGGCAAATATCCCCCTGAAGTTAATACCATAAAATTAGACTAGCTGAAAAAGTTATGTCAACCCAAAAATTAATCCAGTAGGATTTTTTAAAATTATTATTATTGGTTTGGGGGTTTGTTTTTTTATTTTGTTTGGGAGGTTTCTGTGGTTTTGGGGGTTTTTTTTAGCAAGCCGCACCCAGTTTTCCTTTTGGTCTACTATATTATCATTCATATTGAACCTGCCAGAGTTATACATAGATTATGCACAAGAAATTAATATAACTACTAAAAATTCATCTTGCTAGGCAAATTTTGGGCTGCTGTCTTCGAGCTAAAGCATATACACATGTGCAGAATTATTTGTATAATCTGCATTTCATAATGGTTATGCAGAAAAGACATCGGAAGGAATAAAAATGCCACCAACTGTTCTTGGGAGTCCACCTATGAGTTCTGCTGTACAGATCTTCAGAATTACTTGATTTACAGACTGTATGAAGAGGCCAAAAAGCAGGGGGAAGTTCACATTGTTCTCCCTATTATTATCTTGGATTTTCTAGCATATAATCAGGCACAGCTCAGTGCTAGAAAACATCCCAATAATCCCAGCACAGCACAAATCATCATGTAGAACTTTAAGCCTATGCTGCACAACAGTTTTGGTCTAGAAGAGTTCCTCTATGAACGAGACAGGAAAATAAATTTCTAAAGCCTATTTCATAATTCTTTCTAACCTGAATGCCAAAGATGCGTGGGTAAGTTGCTAAGATTTGTGGCACCAAACATACAAATCAACTCATATCCAAGTCATCTACTAGTTCAGGTGATTAAACTAGATGAAAATAACCTCCATTATATTCTTTATTTTTTCCTATATTTTTGATACGAGAAGATCTCCTTTGATGTTGTCTTAGAATAAGATGAGCTTGTTGGGAAAAGGAAGTCTGTCTTAAGTGACAGCTGTCATATTGTGTTATGGAAGTGAAATTCTATTTGATAATCTTGAACTAACTCCAGTATTTAACTCATTAAAGTCTTCTAATGTTTTCAAAATCATTTTAAGAAAGGCACTGTTTAAAATAAATTTGTCCTATTATAAATGTAGCATAATACACATGCAGCACCTCTTATATCTTTCTTCCTTTAAAAGGAAAAAAAAAAAGTCAGAGAAAAGGGATAAAGGACTAGTGTTTCAAGACCTGAGAGTATAGTATCTCAGGCATAATGAGAAATCAGTGATTACACCTGAGAAATTAATAAATGCAACTTTTTTTTTTCCTCCAGTGAGAATATTTTAACTGCCACCTCCTGGTTTTCAAGTTTTCTGTATCAAAATCTAGCAAGGCAAGTATGCCACTGTAATTTCTTACCCCCACTTCCCCTGGCTCCACATGTTCCACATCTGACTGAAATCTTCCCAGTGCCACAGGCTAACAGATTGGCTCAATATTCTGTTAAAACTTGGGTGTAAACACCACTGAAGGAAGGAGTTATGAAAGGGAAAGCCAAGAGTTAGGACTAGAATTCCTGCTCAGCTTCCTCTGATAGGGCTGGCTCCCCATCTTATCCTTAGAGAGGCACAGTGTTTCTGCAGAAATCCTTTTCCCAGGGCAATTGTGAATGATTTAGAAAAATAAATATGTTCAAGTCTGGTCAGTGGCAATTACAACTTCCATTTGAAGAAGAAAAAAAGAAGAAAAGTCAATTTCATTAGGGGACCATCTTCTCTTCTTCCTTGAAAACTGAAGGGCCTGACAACGAATTAAGATTTAGAGAAAAATCCCTTCCATACTTAAATGAAATTATGATTTTGTCATTAACACAAAGTCAAGATGTTCATTCTCTGTATGAAGATAACTTTATTGCAGGGACTGAATGGGTAAGCAATTTTATAAACTGTATTTCTATAGCAATTCCCTAATGGTCTGCAAGGAGCAAAAGATGTGATGAAATTAATGTCATCCAAAAAGAAGATTGATCACTGTCAGGACAGGAATGAATGATGCTAAGACCAAGGCAGAGCAGAATCAATGATAAAAGACTGGTGAAAGCGTACTTCCCTGCACTTTCTTCACTTTGCAACAAATATTGAATTTATTTCCTTTCTTATCCATTTCTCTTCAGCAAGCTGGCTGCAGCAAACAAAATTAACAATTGCCTATTATAAATCTTGTAAATGCAGATTTAGAGATAGCAGAACACATGACAGGCATTTCTTATCTTAGATGGAGTTGCTGGAAACCACTCTATTTTCCTGTAGTAGAGAGAACTGTAAGGAAATTCAGGGCTGGAATCAGTCCTGAATGTCACAAAAGATACTGCTGAAAAAAACACAGTACAACCTGTGATACTCAGACTATCTGAAACTAGTCGTGGATTTTGCAGTTTTGCTTAAGTCCATCTGAATCATTCTGACCTTTTGTGCTTTGCAGTATTAAGCTATAGTTACTTTGGTTAAATATCCTTTCTGTCAGTTACTCTTAAAAACTTATGACCAGTAGACTTTGAGATGCTGGAGTGATATACCACTGAATGCTGCTTTTGCAAATCTACCAGTACTGGGGGGAAAAAAAAAAGATAATTAAGTTCTTAGAGTCTTAGAAGACCATGAAAATATTCATAAAGGGCAAGGTAGATGACCCAGGTTGACTCCATCAATCCTGAGTAGATTAGAAGAAAAAGCTGATGGGGGATCCAATTGATAAAGAATTAAAGGAGAGAACATAAATAATGCCAGTCAAAAAGATTTTATGGAAAAAATGGGACTTGTTGAAAATTATTTCACTATTTTCATCTAGAAGTGTGGTTGATTGTGTTAATCTCACTTGTAATATACGTGAATTTTTAAAGAACTATTTCTATATATAAAGAATTAAACTAAAAGTACCAGTAAATCATATATTAGATGCACAAAGAACCAGATAACTTGGTAGTGAATCTATTTGTATTAACTCCGTGAAACCCATCAACAGTTTCAAAGAAGTGTTGGAAAGATTCATATGCAACCTGATGATGATCACATCCTTCATGCCGCTCTATACAGGAGTTCAGTCTGCTAATAAAATTTGCGGGTAACAAGCAAATAATGCAGAGGTCAGAACAGCTACAAAGCAAATTGAATCACTTGGTTTGGCTCATGCATATATTAAATGATATCATTATTTACCTGTATAAAAATTCAGATGGAATACAAACTTTTCACTAACTATCAGAACCTGGAGACTTAAGAATCTCTGAGTTCATATTACATGAACAATTTAGATTAGAATTCCATACAGCACTGCAAAGGGGCATATTTGAATTTGTATGCATAAACAGGGAAATAAAGGATAAAATAAGAGCTACAGTATAATGTTAATTCTATATAAGACACTGGAAAGCTTGATATTGGTCTGTGTACACGATTCTAGTGTTACGATTTTAAAGTGGATGTTGAAAGCTGAAATCTCCAAGTGATTTGAAAGTTGGAAGTGCTTTACAGAAATTGTCAGAGCTCAGTACTTTTAATTAAAAAAAAGACTAAGCACAAGCATAGACCAAGAAGTCACCATCCTGTTGAAGTGTCATTTCGCAGAGTATGAATTACAGTGCATTAGCTCTGTATACAAACACTTACATTATACTATGGACTCGATCCAAGGTAGCTTCTTCCACTCCAGAACCAGCATAAGGAACCTGTTTCAAGCACAGCTCTTCCAGGGACTTAGTGCCACTTTAGTATAAAACTGAACTCTGGCTTATGGCACACAACTTAGCTAGTGTAGGCAAGGGCAGAGAATTGACTCAAGTACATTAGGCTTTTCCAAAGGAAAATAAATATTTTATTCTAAGTGATTGTGAGAACAATATCTGGAAACAGAAGCTTTAAAATCAGTCTGTGTTGTTATATTCATGGTGGCCTGCAGTACTAGGTCTTCAGCAGGTATACTTTTTGCTCCACAATAGATAAAATATCACTAGATATTTTTCACAAGGTAGATCTATTACTTTAATTCAGCTATGCTTCTTGAAAAGCTTTCAGCTAAATTTTGGAGTACTGCTAGAAATTACATGTAGATAACTTTCAAATTAGAATTTTTGTGTTTCAATATTGATATAATTTCATCACCTTTATTGTAGAATAAAAGATAATTTTCTGAAAGCACCTAAACTCATAAGCAATTTATGTGCTTTTGAAAATGGGAGTCAGGCTTCTACACTGTCAAGCAATTTTGAAAGGTTTTCCGTAATTTTACTCACCTGCCCCAACATGGGAAAGATCATAAATAGTTCCAAACTTCTGCCTGCTCACAGAATACAAAATCACTGCATCTAAGCCTAAACATGACAGCAGGAGTGCACACATCCCATTTAAATAAAGCACAATTACACTTTTCTCCACTAGAAATTTCAAATACAGTGAAAGCAACTTAAACAGAAGATTCTCCCATGTGCTCCCTGTTTACATCATCTTTTGGGGTTAAGAGCTGCAGAACAGCTGAATAGTCTCAGCTGCAACTGAAGAAAATAGGAACTATGCATCAAGTATTGTGTACTGGTGAGCACCTGACATGAAGTTTCAGATGTTTCAAACTGGGCACATAGACTATGCCTGACATTTGTCTACTCATTGACTTCTTATGTCCCATGTGAAACAATGTGAGATTACCTATTACAAGACAGTAAAACAATGCACACTCACAAGCAAGGCTGCATGGACAACACACAACAGCCCATTTTTAGTCCTCAGAGCTTTTGAGAGGTGCCATTCATACCCAGTATTTGTCCTACCTCCATTTTGCACAACTTCTCCTTTTAGCAAATTTAGGCTTCTATCATAAACCTCAAGTCCCCATTAACAAGTCAGAAAATTCTTGTATCTTGATGAGCGTTCCCACCATCATCAAGCTCTCACATTCTCAAAAACTGGGCTGTCAAAGCAGATCATTCTACAGTTCCAATCCACTGCCTTCCCCACCCTGCATTTATTTCACCTGGTGTAAATCCCTGTCAGTCTTGTTAACACTTTGAAATAATTATCTCTCAAAAGCAAGTGTTAAACCTTTTCCTCCCTGAGAGGACAAAGCAGTATCCCATCACACAGGTATAACCACAGGCAGACTAACTTATATGTGAGATACTGCAACTTTAGTGGGTTTTAGCGAGTTTAAATTGTAGAAAAAGTGGTAGTATTTTTAAATATGATGTATTTCACAAAATCTCAAAGAAACAGGAAGCTTCCTCCTTTGATAGCTGTTTAAATTGCTATTAAAGATAGAACTACTGCTACAGCTAGCCATGTAAACACAGCCTTGTGCCTGAACAACAAACGGTTCTTCCTGGATGCACATGAAACAGCAAAACAAAAGAGATGCAGTTTAACTTTCCAATCCCATACTTGTGGGGAGACTGTATTGATTGGCCTAAGTCTGAATTTAAGCCCAAGCTCAGATGCTAACATGATCAGTTAGGCACAGCCTCTGAAAATGAAAGACTCTGTGCCTCTGTCTCTGGTGAATCACACAGCCAACTTATGACAGAAACATTATCTTGTCTTCTGCTTCAGTGTCTAAACTAAGTATAGAGGGAAATTATTTTACTTCACTATGTAATAACCACTCAGTGATTTCTTAAGAGCAAATACTACACCCTTTGCATGGCCTGCAAATGTTACATAGAACAAATAAATTGACACAGACATACATACACTAAAACCATACTATTTATATACAAAGATGTTGGTATATTACAATTTAATACTTTTGACGAGAGTAGGAGCATTAACTTATTGAGCCTCAAAAAAAGCAAATGGCAAATAAAAAAAAGTTTATGCAATTTAGTGATGGAGTCTACAGACATAGCTGAGACATCCTTGTTCCCAGCCTTCAGACTGAGATGCCAAGTAATTGATTTAATTAATCCTAGTACCTTCATAAGTTAAATGAGGCAATACGACCTCCTGGTTTAAGGACAAGACCCAGAACTCTATCATTTCTAATATGACTGTGCAGTGGATTTTTCTTTATGATCTTCATCAGTTCATGGACGTTTTATAAACTAAAAGAATTAAAGGGTTGACCATTAAGCAACAACTTCTTGTTAGCTTCACAAAGAATTGCTGACTTCCTAATTCCCACTCATTTCAATGAGGCAATGATCAAAATGTCCCTGAAATCTGTGCCAAAATATTTGTAAGAAAGCAAGAAGGCATTTTTTTTTTTAAATAGCTGCTGCATTAAAAATCATAATGTCTCCTAGAATTCTATTAATCATGCATGTATTTCTTAAACTAGTAAAATAAGTAACTTAGATGCCAGAAAGCAATACAGGCAAAGCAAATATCCTGTCTTCCATTTCTGTGTTGTGAAATAGGCATGAGAACAAACACCGATGCTAAGAAATAAATAAATCACACTGCTCTCCCCTTATCCAAACTGTCCCGACCCCATTTTTCAGGTCCACAGTTACAGCAAGAAACCACCATGTGTGCTGCATGAAAAAGGGAAGATTAAATCAGACTCTCGCACCATCCACCAGCATTGATGTTCTGTTCAGGGAATGTCTATTTTTGGAATTAAATCTATGTAGAATTGTGAGAAAAGAGATGGATATATTGTACCTGTAATGCTGGAGAAGATACCTGTAAGAGGATTCACACAAAATCATCCTCATCCTGTGTGAGGTAACGAGGGATCAGAGTACCAAGAGTAAACAATAAAGCAAGAAGAATTAATATCTTCCGAAGCAGCTTTTACCTACATACAGACTATTTCTCAAACGAGTAATATAACCATTGTGTTTATAATAAAGAACACTTAATTCTGCACTTCTTAATTCTTTGACATACATAAATCAAATAAAAATATAGCCAATACTTAAAACCCAGAAGCTGTCCAGAACTTAAATATAATTTATATAAGGGAACAGTTCTTGTTTGCACTGAAGAAAATAGAAAGCAATTCAGGACACTGGTACAGTCCTCTCTTGGTACCCTATCAAGAATATCAAAGCTATATGGTTCCTGTTATTATTGATTCCACAGTTTAAGCACTCTAAATTTCTATCAGTGCTTTACAAAGGCCATAAATCTAGAATGCACTCTCCTGAAGGGTGCAAATCTTTACGCCAGATAGTTTCTAGGCACAAAGTTTCACTTTGGTGTTGTATTTGTGTTCGGTAGATTACAAAAAACACATCTCATATATGGCATTATTCAGCAATAAATATTAAAACTGCTTTACAAAGAGAGTCAATAATATTTTTCCCATTATATAGATGTGGAAAATGAGGCAAGCAGATAAGCAAATTTGCTCTAGCCAGTGAATATGATCTCCCAAGTTTCAGTTCAGTGCTTTGTCAAATAGAATAACTGCTTTTAGCAATTAATATAAAGTAGTTTATCATTTTCTTATTATGCACTGTTCATTTAGCTACTCTTTGATAAATGTCTTTTAGATATTTACAGTATTATTTATGTAGGTCTCCTTTACACAAGGGTTGCCTGCTTCAGTGATGAATCAACATATGGAGAACTGGCAAATGAATACCGAAATAAATACATTTCTGGAAAAGACAGGCATTTCTGTGTAACTCTTACACTATCTTTACTACATGATGAAGATAATAAAAACAAACACGTAGCCATAATAGGGTAATACATTTTATACAGACAATGGGAAAACCAATTTGATACTACTTATCCCAAAGCCCAAGTGTTTTATATAAGCACAAAGCAACTACTGCCATTACAAGTGGAATACAGTTCTCTGTAATGTCTCATTCAGAGGTATCAGTTGCTTTAAAAGCCATTCCCTTCTAATATACTTTGCATCTTTGCACAGACAAAGCTCTTTTTGAGTGCAAAGTTAAAACTGCAATTTAGAAAACCTTGCAGAAATTTAACTTCTGAACAGGGACAGACAATCAGGATTATCTATATGTTTAGAAAGTCCAGATTAACAACAAAATAAAGGTAAAGGGTGTGTGCAGATCTCAATTACAGGCTGCTACTGTTGCAGAAGAGCTCTGCATCCAAGCCTGGAATATAGCAAAGAAATCAGAGTGGCTTTAGTTTCATTGTACTAGTTAACAAGCCAACCCAAATTGCTTCCTTGTTACCCACTCACCCACAGAGACAATGCAATTTTTTCAAATACTACCTGTCTCTCAAGATAAATTTGTAAACACTAAAGCAGTACCCATGATTTTCCTCCTGGTAAAGCAAGGAGAATAAAAAAAAAAAAAAAAAAAAAAACCACCACCACACAACTTTGTGCTCTTTTCATTAGCAATTTTCTTCACAGTGTTGGCTCCAGAATCTGCAGAAAAAGCTAATTAAGTTCTAAACACTTCAGCCCCCCCTGAATCTAATACAGTTACAGCATAGAAGGACCATTCTAATATCTAAGAGTCAGTACCCCCCTTTCTTAGGCCCAAAGCAGCCTTAAGCAAAAGTCATGATCTGTTAGCAACATTTATACAATAAAATATTAAATATTACACTTCAACCCCTTTTTGTCAAGAAAAGTATAAACTGGTAATGCTCACCACATCTCTAGCAGCTGCTTAAGCCAAAAATCACATTCCTTTTCCAAACTCAAGGATGCTCTGATGCGGGAAAACGAACCAGATTTAGAAGCCCTGTTGCGCTGAGCTTAAGGCGCTGCACTTCACAAACCTCCTTCTTACACTCCTTCCTTTTTCTTGGGAGCGTTGACCTGGTTTCACGGGCACAGGATTAAAGACCTGCTATGGTCTGCAGGCCATTGGCAGTTTGGAGTCAGCCAGCACAGCTGTGCTGAGTTGGCTACAGGTGTGGTGTATTGTACCCCACCCATCCCATCCTCCCCACACCATGTTCAGTATAAAGGGGAAAATTTGCTAGAGGGGAGGGTGGAGAGGACTGAGATGAAGTGCTGCACTGTGTAAGGTAGTTCTCTTACAAAAGTGTAGCCTACCAGATGTGTAGCTTGTATGGAAAGGAATGTGCAGTGGCAGTCACTAAGGAGCTCTGTGGTTTTGTCAGGTTGTAGAGAAAGAAGCTTTCAGTCCCTTCTCAGAAATCTTCAATAAGCTGTGCAATGCATCAGGCAAAAAATGAAGACTGCACCATGCTAAAGAGAGCTTAACAACTCTTTTAAAGATCTAGGTTTGGTGCATCTGTAAGTAAAACTATCCAAGTGATGAATCAACTACTTACTAAACCAAGTCTAAATGACATTTTTCCCAGTCTGAATGCAGCCATTACTTACAAGGCCAATACAAAATAAGGTCCTAAGGGGTGTTTTAGTCTCCCTTAGCAGACCGATAAGAAAATGCTTATATATAAACTAGAATACACAAGAGAAACCTTCAGGACAAGAATACTCAGTTTTACATTTTTCAGATGCACCAAATTTCATTTCTGCACCTGCAGAAAATCCAGCATCAACATCCAAGTTTGGTGTTTTCAGATCTAAAGGTGCTAACAAGGAGTGTGACACAGTCTTTTTTTGTCAAGGTTTGGTTTTTTGTTTGTATTTTTTGTTTTGGGCAGTCTAGTCTTCCAAACCTGTGTGTGTCTCTTTCATTTTAATAGAAGTTTTAGTTTCCACAATTCTACCCTTAAATCCTGAGTTTAAGAGATGCTGAGCACCCCCTCACTTCCCAGGGTTCTCTCAAGTTCAGGCCTTTGGTCTGGATTTGGTGCAGTCCAGCTGACCATGAGCTGGTCTTATGCATCTGCCTGAGGCCTCGACTAACCTGGCAAATAATGTCTTCTGTTCAACAATACAATCTTTAAGGTACCACTTTATTGTTTTTTAATCTAAGCAATGTTATCTATTTTAGAACACTCTTCCCTTAGTTGGGCAAATTGCAACATGACAGGAAGGTGAATCTGATTTTTTTAAATTGGTTCTTGACATTTTTATTGTGTTGTGACAAAATTTTATATAAGATAGATTGCTGACTGATGTGTGTTTTGATAATACATTAGTAAGTATCATATACATTTTTCTTTATTTATTTCAAATACTTCATTAGTAGTAAAAAATAAATTACTTCCACAGTTGTCAGATGGAGTTTTAATAGGGGAATAGATATTCTAATAATTTTCAGTTATATTCATAGGAATTATTATAATACTAGCAATTATTTTCTCTAATACCCTTGTATTTCAAGTCCTTCACTTTTTGTGAACCATTAAACTGTCAGGAAAATAAAAACTAGTTTTCTTTTAGCAGTATTATTTCAATTAGATTAATATTTCTCAAGTTTATAATTAATTTGACAGAAATGTCATTACAGTAAGAAGTCAATACTCCTTCTGTTCTTTGCTGGCAAACTTTCTCTACAATGTAGAAATTTATAACAGTGCCAAAAATCATCAGTTTGCTTAAATATGGATATACACATGGCAAATATTTGTTTCTTTTTACTAATTTCTATAGCACCTATTACCACGGTATCTACATGAATACTCCATTATTCATGATTTGAAATTTAATATAAACAATTTAAATAGATATTTAATACAAATGTCCAGCATCTCTGCTAATGTTGTCACAGTCCTTTGGGATCTTAAAATTTCTAGTGCAATTACACTCTATCTTACAATAAAAAGAAACTTATGATTTTATATTTTGAAATAGAGGAGGCCAGATTATCATCATTTCAGTGCCAAATTGTATACATACTAGGAAAATAAGGTATTTATCATATGAAATACTTAATATAGCTGTGATGGGTAGTAGCAAATTTCACATAAAGAACTGTATATTTATTCTTGCAAGTTAAAAGCCATCTTTGTACTCTAGTATGTACATAATCCATGAAAGAATTTTATAATTTTCATGCCAGAAATAATATACCTGTACATATATTTTTAAATATGGAACTTTGCTCTGGGAACTTCTTAGCTATTTCAGCTCTTGGTAATTAACACTACAAACCTCACTTAAACAATGACACAACATAAGAACTACAATGTATTTTATTAAATTATTCCTGTATGGGACAACTCTAGATTTCATCTCATACTAATAGTTACTGTTATTTGTTCTTTAGTCATCAGTCCAAACTTAATTTCCACTTCACAAATACATTTTTCTGTTGTTTCCAGAGATGCTGGAATCAACACTCTATCTTCCCAACACCTGTATTTGGTCTAAAACAAAAGCAGTAATATGCATAGCTACTGGAGGAATAATCACTATTGTGGTGTTCTCTACCACAATCAAACATCACCCAAAGCCAAAAGGAAGACTCCCCAAGACAGGATTCTTACAGCATTCTAGAAAACATTTTTCACTCAATTAATTTATGCTGAAATCACATTTCCTAAGACTGCTGTTTTGAAATTGGAGAATGAAAATCAGTTAGGTCAATTGGTGCTGCGTTGTTTTTACAGTATTTTCTGTGCGTTTGCTTCTGATTTTTAAATGTTAAGTAGTATAGCTTCCATTTATTCCCATCCTCTTTTTACTTTCTAACATAAGCATCTGCTGATGACCACAAGAGATTGTTACAGATGGACGTTTTTTCTGACCTTTGTATTTTTATGCACCACTACTCTTGGAAAACTATTCTGAAGTCTATTGATCTCATGATCAAATCTTCATCCTCAAGTGTAATTGGATATTTTTAACTTCCTGATATTGCACAAAGGTAGTATTTTCTTTCACTCCATTAGTTTTTAATAGTTTCCTATACTGTTTCAAGATTCTTTCCCTTAGTTTTTTGGTTTCTTTTTTTTTTTTTTTACCCTTACAGGGCATCATAATGTACCTTTCCCAGTCTTAGGTATTATTCAATCAATCCTTACCCAGGGGAGCATTTAACCAAACAATGTGCTAACCCTGATGTCAGCATAACTATTTATAACTTTCAGCATACCTTTTATTTTGCTGCACCATGGTCATTTGCTACTTTATTGTAGCAAATAATTATTTTCCATGCCCTTAGTACTTTTGTAGTTTTTCTCTTGACTTCAACACACTAGTGTTTTTCTGAATTGAATGAAGTACAAAAAAAATTGTCATGGAGATTTTAAGCTGCTCCAACACAAACTCACATTTCATACAACTTTCACAAACTCCTCATGGAAACATCATATCTCATATAAGACTTGCTTTTTATCTCATATGAAGCATGTTTTAGTTGTTGTTGTTTCACATTTTTACAGAAATTTAAAAAAAAAAAGAAGAGGTAATTGGAAGAAAAGCACAAGACCAAATAAGCAGAACCAGAATGAACAAAGAGCTGTAAGGAACCACAAGAGGTATTTGTGGGACCATAAGAGGTAATATTAAACACTGACAAAGTATACACTGACATAGACCAAAACTATTCTTCATAGATATTTACTCCATGCACTCACATCACTGTGATTGCATCTTGACCACACATCTCTCGTTAGATTACAAGAATGTCTTTAAAGTCTCTAATGAAATAGGCTTCATGACCTAGACAGTCTGTTCCTTTCACTAATTATCCCTGTAGTTAGAAAAACCCTTTGCAATCTAATTTAAATCTTTTGCTGGGAGTAAAATCCTATGACATGAAGATATGAAGAACCACTGATTACTGTATTTTTAGACTGCTCTCCTCTGAAATTTCATCAAGTTACTTGTATCTTTCTTGAAGTAAATCCTAAAGCGAGAGATGTTGTCCATTTTAACATCACCAGCCTGAGGTAAATTGTAATAATTATCTCGTGCCTTAAACACAACACTCCCAGTTACACATTTCAAGAAAGTATCTCCTGATTTTGCCATTCAATTACAATAATACAAATTCAGCTTTTATTTCTCTTATCACCCTCCTTCTTTCAGATGGTGCAACTTCCTAAAGTGGGACTTTACATTTTGTACTCAGGATTTATTTCTTCTTCCTAAATGTAATGCTTTGGTCTTATCATTACTGAATCATTCCTGCAGTTTTGTCAAGATCACTCAGAATTCTGAGACCTTCTTCTGACTGGCTTGCAAGACCTTCCACTTTAACTGATTACAAAAATTTAACTGATTACAATTTCATGAAGACCAAAGTGAGGAATAAATATTTTACTTGGTCTTTCACTTGCTTTTCTTTAATCCATTTTTTGAATCTTTATTGTAATACTCAAAGTGACCTTTTAGACTGTAGTAGTAAAAAATGAGATATACATTTGTTATGGAAGAAAATGATGGGTATAGTGATGGTCTGCAAAACTAGCATCTGTATAAATGCTTATGCAAAGGTATTTTTATCAAGAAAAATCCAACTAGAGATGCTACACTATTACCAGTATTCAAATTCCACGCAGCCAGAGAATGGACAACATGAGCCCTTCCAATCTCTCCCCTATTTTCCCTCTATTTTCAAATTCTCCAAGAATGCACCTTGGGCAGCCTCCTCAGTGTCTTTTCTGAGCACACATCCTTGACAATATGGAGATGACTCCAGTGGGTTAATTGGAAACTGCCCGGGAGGCAGCTGAGTAGCTGGCAGCATAGCACTAAAAGCCATATCTTTCTGAGCTACAATGTGCTAATTTTTATTAATTATTACAAGTATTAAATAATATCGCTATAATAGCCTTGTACCTACTGCATTTCTTACATACAAATTACAGAGTGACCCTTGGCACAAAGAAGCAGCTTTATAAATCAGTTATACATTAACTATGAAGCAAATTTATTTATTGCTACCAGCACTTTTTAAGACTCAAAGGATAGATAAAAGATTTTCATATATATCTTTACAATAAAAAATAGCAGAGGCTCTAGTCTCAAAGATGCAATGACAGTGGAAGGGCATATTGCTGAGGAAAACTAATATATAAAGCAGTTAAACTATGACAAAAAGGTGAAATATTATTAAATATAATTCATTTATTCACTTATGAATACTGTATGTGCATCTACAAAGGTATTCTTCTTAATGCAATTTAATGGCTTTGAATGTAATTTTCACACTATTTACAGATCTGACCCTTCTCTGCAACATCAGTTTCTCAATAATCAGCACTTTTATGTTTGCTAACTCCCAATAATATTTGTAAAATAAAGGACATTATAGAGAAAACTTTGCATCTGTTAACTTCAATCTAACCCACACCTTGTTCTGTATAGTGCCATCCTGCAAACTGTCTTTGCCAAGCCTTCTAAACAAAGGAAGTCTCAGGTATCTATCATTCCTTCTATAAATATTATCAACCTAGCAACAATGTGATTAACTGAGATTGTTACTAATAAAAGTAGTAGGTAGTTCCCTGCATATTTTCGTTTTAGTTTCTAGACAGAAGAGGAGTCTTTTCAATATTGGCAGAGAATGGATTTTCTTCATTCTAGAAAGTATTACAGCACTGAATAAAGTCTTTCTGATCAAACCATACCATAATAGCTTTTGTCTTGTGTCACTTTATGTTAGCCAGCATCAGAAGAGAAAATAAGCAGAGGCTTGCTATTGTGCCTCTATTTTAAAAGGGCCTTCCATCTGCTAGGAAGCAGAAGCCATCAGCACTGTAATTAAAATGCAATTACTGTCCCCCGCCGCAATCCCAGGACGACCATTCCATCTGTGTGATATACAGTGGAAAAAACACAATTTTTTGCACTTTTCTAGCTCCATTAAGTTTATTCTCTTTCTATTAATTAATCTAACAGCACTAAGGGGTCGTTCCTGTTTTGCAAGCCATTGTGTCACAAACTGCGTACTCACAAAGACTGAAACCACATGAATTTTTAAAACTCTCCGCTATCCCTGTGACATAAAACCTTAATTACTTCTGACTAAATCTGTAATTAAAATATATCACCGCAGCAGATTTACCTGCGTGTGGGTGTTGGAGTGCATGCTTCTGTGACTGTCACAAATGAATCACTCTGAGATGGTGTTATAAAAAGGGAGATTAGGATGTATGACAGAAAGGATGCAGAAAAGGGACTTGAAAATGAAAAACTGGCAGCAATCTAGGAAAAAAAGTTGTATATTGGTAAAATAAGAAAGAGTCATTCTCCTATGTCGTTGATTTTTAAAATAAAAATATTCCTAGATATACTAAATGGCCCCACGTGCACTTTATTCCTATGTAGTCCTACATTTTAATGTGCTACCACGACCTTATAACAATAAAATGACAATAAGTACAGTATTGCATATTGTAGAATAAAATCCCATAATACCCCATAGCAATCCATCTTGTATTCACAGAGATAATCTCATAATCTACCCTTCCTTTCATTCAAATCTATGCACAGCCTTGGCTTCCGTCTGCAAACCTATAAAACCATCAAATCTTTGTAAGAAGTCCAGGCATCATGTATGTCAAGACAAAAATACTAGCTAAATATTAGGGTGAACTCTTAGCCCTGTCACAGCTTGTTGGAGTTTTGCCTTTGACTTCAGTGGAGTCAAAGAGTATTTTGTCTTTTCTTCTAACGCATGTGCTTGGGGAAACAAAGAAACAAGACCCTCTGCAGATGACCAGCTGCAAGAGGTGAGCAGACTAGCAGTGAACTTCAGCAGGAGAATCTTTGTTGTAAAATGTCATGCAAAAATGATATTAAGTCCTGGCAAAATTTTTTTTTTTTTTTTTTTTTTTTTTAACCTTGAGTTTTGAGTATCTTGTAATCCACTAAGATTCAGCGTGTGCAAAAGTATTTTCACAAAGTCAGCATGTGGGCGCAGTATGACTCCAACTGAAGAAAATTTTGGTGTTTCATAGATTTCATAAAGGGGTAAGGCCAGAAGTACCCATAAAATGTTTAGGCTAGCTTCCTGCAGCTCACAGGTCAGTAAACATGCCACTCACGTTCTTAGTTTTATCTAGTCCATATTAAGTCCCTTTTCAAAGATACCTCAAGACCTGGAGGCTCAATTAAGATTTTACTCCAGCAGGTAATGATACCAACCAGTAAGAATTTGCATCTCACTTCAACTCATTTTATCTGGTTTAAAATTCTAGTTTCTAGCAATCTTCTGTGCTTGAAAAAAAAATAAAAAAAAGCTTAATACCCAATATTTTCTTCCTGTGAATTTCCTTGCACACTGTAATCATGTTATCTATCAATCTTCTTTTGATAAGATAAACAGTTGAGCTATTTAAATCTCCCACTCTAAAGCATTCTCTCTAGCTCTTAAAATGTTTGTGTCTTCTTCCTGCACCTCCTGCAATTTCAGAAATGTGGAGAACAACAGTGTGTAAAATATTCTCCATCCTCAAGGTAAGACAAAAATGACAGGATTTGCTACTTTATGTGGTTACTAAAATAGCTTGAGCTAGGAACTGGTACTCGACGAGGAGAAAACAAATCTGATCAGTGGGCTCCTATGAGAAAGTGGCTCCAGCAGCTGCTGAGTTCCCACAGATAGTATGGAGAGCTTTAGAAGCTTGCATACAGTAAGTTACCAATGATAACCTAATTGGCAGTATCTTGGGTTTCTGTGAGGAAAGGCTCCCAGGCCAGTCAGCTACACAGAACCCACAAGAATTCAGTGGGTTCAGGAGTTACTGTCTCACTGGGACCAGATGGTTTGGCTATAGCTTGTCTCTGTGTAGGAAAGCAGCTCTCACACACTTCCTATAAATGTTGTCATTCAAACTGGCATTTTTTAAATCAAAAAAAAAGTGATGATTTGGTGTTGCTTAAATAAAAAAAGAAGTGATATCACATGTTGCCTAGCCTCAAATGCTGAGGCATTTGATACATATAATTAATTTAATACATAAATTAAGGTATATTACTGTATTGAAAGACAATAGACAGAAATCTTTAACTACATGTGACTGAATGAATAAAACATAAATTCAACATTGGTCGTGTATGAGGTATGTTGGCATTTACATCTAAAAAAAAGAGCTAAACTTACATTAAAAATTTACAAAACTTTATAGGAATGATTCTGATAAATACAATTGCTTATTGTTTGAGCAAAGTTAATGACGTTAGATATGTTTGCTTTCTGGTTACAATACTGGTTTATGATAAAGCAACTAAAATAATTGTTATTTTAAATCATTCTATAAACTCATTTGAAAGAGGTATAAATATCCAAGTAGGATTCTTCGTTCTGCTCTAGTGCTGGTCTTCTCGTTATGTAGATCACTTCCTCTCCTGTGTAACCATAACAGACAGTACACACCTAGTTCTAAAGCATACTATGACAGTACTTAGTGGCCCACTCCTAGATCCTTTCCACATTCAGATCCTACTGGTATAATATATTTAGAAATAAATTGCACAGAAATTGTCCAGTCTGAGAAGCAGGAACATGACACAGTAGGCCTACACAACTCACTTGATTGTGGTAGGAGTTGAGTAAGACTAGATTCACTACGCCAGTTCTTTTGTTGATACAGTTATAGGGATGTGGAACATCATAATTGCATATCCCTGAATGCTGTCCAATGCTATTAATTTCACCTCCTAAGGACACTATAGGACACTGGTTATTATTTTGCCATAGAAAAGAGTCTGCACTAAATAGGAACATCTTGATGGAATTAAACTGACTAACAAGAATCTGGAGGATAACCAGGGACTTGTCTCTGCATGCCCTCTCAAAAGCACCTCCTGTCTAAACATATTCAAAACTGGAATGTCAAACCATACTAACAAGGAATGTTAAGAATTAGATGGAAGGAGAAAAGAAAACTGCTGTAAAAAAAAAAAAAAAAAAAAAAAAAAAAAAACAAAACAAAAAATGAGAATACATGTTTAAAATAAGAGAATCTGCTTC